>OVBA01002928.1:0-31067 GCA_900406435.1 Lepidium aucheri
GAATGTTACAAGTCCTTATTTTTGAGTGTCTTACACTTTTTATCCCTTCACATGTCTTCAGAATCTGTTATCATTTCTTTGTGTGAACAGAAAGTTCAAGACAAGAGATACCAATACCTTCTCTTTGCGGCTGAACCATATAAAATCATAACCTTCAGGGTATATATCATTTCTTTATTATTGGTTTATTGCTATTTGATTTTCATATATTTAAGTTCTAAAGTCAATGGCCATTACAACTCTAGGGGAAATGTATACATCATAACTCTGTTCACAACAAGATTAAACAATCCCAAAACAGAAAACACTTAGAAAAAGATCAACACACCTTACAAAGTAAGTCTCTCATCTACTCTCTTTCTAATCAAAAGGTATCTAATTGCAAGAGCTTAATTTGCTTCTTCTCACGGTTTATCTTATTGTGCTTCTAAGTTCATTGCTTTAAGACAAATACTATCTTGTTGGAAGAGCTTAATTGGAAGAGACTGCATTTGTTATTCTTGCAAAAACCAGTGTTCTTAGGTGTTTGATTCAAACAAATACTATCTCCATTTGGAGTTGGAGTTAGTTTACATAAATCCTGCTTTTTGGCTATAGGATATGAGAGGAGAATTAGTAATATCTCTGTTTGGTGAAAAACCGCAAGAAGAAGCTGAGCTACTAAACATTTTTGGGAAAACCGAACGAAAAATATATTACAGCTTTTTCTCGATCTGTGACTCCAGATTTAATTATTCTTTTTGCAAATCAAAAAGGCTTACAAGAAATACCACCACCCATAGCTTGTATAATCAGAAAGGCAAATCTTATTTTCCTTCAAGTTCTTGTAAAAATCTCGTTTATATTTGATTTCTTCTCTTTTGGTCTTAAGTAAACTGATAAAAATATTTGTGTTTTGTATACGATTCTACGGAAACTGTTAAATGTAGATGCTGCAGTTTTTATGTTATCGATTTGTGGGATTAATGCTCTTACCCAAAAGAACCAAAGTAAGTAAGACTAAATCAAACTGCATAAGTTTATGCTAATAATGATTTCCCTTTAAGCAGGTTTCATGTAAAACAAGTTGCTTTCAATCTGTCTCAGCTCTAGCAAATGCAGTATTATATTAATTGGAGCTCTGGGAAACCATCTTCATCTGATTCACCACACAAAGCTTTGATTACAAAAGTCGATGATTTTATCAAAGTTTAACAATTAAATGTGTCAACTGCACAAATATGTCTTAAAATTGTCTTCGTGTGTATTTTTTATTTTATTTTTTCCTCTCTTCTTTGTTTGGGCAAGCTGAATGGAAGTACAATTGTTCTGTTGGTAACTACAAAAATTTTAAGTATTGTATTTAGAATTGAGATACAATTTGATGGGAATTCTTTGTTGCTCTTTTTGTTTGCGGCTATAATCAGATTAATTTGAAAGTAATCGAGACTAAGACGCTTAAGTTAACAACACAAACCTTTGAAACTGCATACCAATTGATCGTCACTAATAATGTTTCTCCTTTTTTTAATCTTTCCATATCTTTCTCCACAATTTAATCATGTCATAGATTTTACAAATAATTTCTAAAAGTAATCCACGCGTAGCGTGGGTATTAAGCTAGTAATATTAAAGCAACCTAATTATTTGTTGTTTATAAAGGCCTGGAATAATAGGAACATTAAAGACTTTTTTGGTGATGAGCATGTGGTTATAAACATTGTGTAAAATCTTCACCTAATTTTGCTTAAAAAAATTTGTTATCTACCCGAAATACTCTATTTTTATTGATAAATTTCTTTTTGATATTGATAGCCAAATGGAAAAAATAGCAAAAATAACACTTTAATTACTTGATTTAATCATTTAAAAGAACATCCAAAATAATTAGCACGTTTAACTTTAACTTGTCAGATAAATATTTTTTTATTTTCCAATCCTTTTCCAACTTGTCAGTCAAAAATGCAATTGAGATTCCATAGATCTTGACGTATCTATCTACTGGCTCTGCAGCTCTAATTAAACTCTGCTAATTTCAAAGATTCTATTGTGGGCCACATTTTCTTGACCAATGATTTGTCAGCTATTTTATACTCTCTCTTTCTTAAAGAGTGTCATTTTAGGTTTTTTCACACAAATTAAGAAACAATATACAAAATCATTTATATCCCTATAAATTAAAAGTAATGATTAGCTATATTCCATATTAAAAAAATTGATTGGAGGTTAAAATTAAAATCTTTTATTAAAAGTTACATTGAAATTGTAGAGTGACACTCTTTGTGAAACACTTTTTTTCTCCTAAATGACACTCTTTGCACAACGGAGGGAGTAATTTTACAGTCTCTCTAATCATGATTTATTTCTTTTTTTCCAAGTGTTGATAAACTTATCCTTATGAAATTTCATTCTTCACTTATCCGACATCACTATTTTCACTATTTTTGTTTTCTTGTATGTATAGATATTTTAAAACGATTGACATTTTGAATTATTATCTCTATAAAACTTATGGTAAGCATATAAAAACATACAATAATTTGGAAGAGACTGATATTGTTGTTGTTAGTGGTTAGTCTAATGAGTTTAAGACCATTATCAAATCTACTCAAAAGTTTAATCTTTAATAGAGCTCGAACCCAATAATGAAATCCTTTCTATCTCATCTCACCTCGGAATATACCAACTCTGGTTGATCTCTGTTATAGTAAAAGTTTTAAAACCTGAATTACTAATTGGTGACTGTTAAATATGGAAACTCGGCACAAAAATAAGAGATGTAATTAATAGATGAAATTCTATATAGCTTAATTTTTTTTTATCAACGGCAATATCAATATGAATCATAAAGGTCGGTCTATTAGCCAAATTCCTATATAAATCTTGTAGGCGGTAGACTTCGATCTCTGGTTGTGCATGTGCGTGTCTTTAGTGAACTTACCACCAGTCACTGGACTAAAAGTCGCTTACATTCTACGTAACTTAATTAAAACAAAGCTTTTGTGAGATATTATTAGTGACTTCAAATATAAAAGAGAGGAAAATAAAGAAGGAAAATCACCAAATTCTTATACATTCAAACATTTGACAAAAACTAGTTAGACTCGAGAATAATAAATCTTTATATCAAATAGATTGCTAATTCTTAATTTCGATTGTTAATTTATGTATTGACATAATGTGGAGATGAAATCATGACAAGAACAAGTAGACAAAATAAGATTGGTTTTATTCTATAAAATGTCATTTTCGATGGTTAGTAATAATATGGACTATACATGAGATAACTCAGGCAGAGACCACATGGAATGTTCTCCTTTATGTGTCCTTTGCTGGTGAGATTTATCTCTATTAATTATTTTGTTTCGACGACATGTAATTAAGCAAATTGTAACTTATTCAACCATTTCTCACTTTCTCTTATAGTAAAGTCCAAACAAAACAATATACTTGACAACAAAAAGTACTGTTTAAGATAATATTAGGTAAGAGATTCGATGTGTACATATGCCTCTGCCTCTATATTATACTTTTGCTCTTTTATGTAACTAAACTAAACTAACTTCTTTACCATAAAATGTAACTAAACTAACTATTTTTCTTATCAACAAAAGTTCAATCTATAATTAAAATTATCTTAAAATTTAAATTATATCATGTAAAGTGACCTTAGTCTAGCAGCAGTTAATAATTCTATTAAAAACACACCATCTCACAATTAGAGAAATAAGTCTTACGTATGAACTTGACTAATGGACCAGCCAGTTGTGCCCAATATTGACAAAAAGAAGCTACACATTAAATCCATATTCTGATAAAAATAAATATAACTACTTTACCCCAAAAAACTCATTGAAAAATATATACCAACTATAGATTTGGTAAACTTATAACAAAACAAACTTACCACAAGCAATTCAATCAATAAAAACTAACCAGAAGCTTCAAACATAACAAACATGAAGGCTAAAAGCCTAAAATCACAAAACTATAAGAACTAAACTGAAATCAGACCGCAAAGTTTAACTTTTATCTAATTGTACTATTCTATCAATGCACTGTTACCAAATAACAATTAACGTTAAAAATTTAAACCCCAATTAATGTAAAAATTGTAAAAAAAATTTGTTACAAACTTTTTATGCCAAGCAGTATCTCTAACAACTTTTGTTTTAACCGCTTTGTCAGAACAATATCAGCAATTTGATACAATAAAATTCGATATATAATCAAAACTTTCCTAAACCTCAAATTATGTCATGTATGACTACATATACACATTAAATCCATATTTAACCACTTGATCAATAGATTCATATTATATAACTTAACTTTTTTTGTCAAAAAAAACACAAAAATTCAAATTTTCATGGGATATATGTATATATAGATATATGTGGACTATATTAGCTCGAAACACTGATATATAGTATTATGTTTTTTGTTTTTTTGTTACAATCTTGTTTATTTATCAATGTAGACTGAATACTGATAACTCAATATGCACAAACCAAACTGTGTGCTACATTATTATTGCCTGTACGTGTGCTCTAAAATGATCCTTTTTTTAATGATTTTCAACGGCTAGTAAGTTAATATGGGAGTGGGCAACACAAGTGGTTGTTATGAATAAGGAACAAGATCAGCTGTCGAAAGAGCCATAAAATGAATAAATAAAACATTAGAAATACTATATTTCTACTACTCCTTTCGTTTCATAATATAAATTGTTTTAGAAGGTTTTTTTGTTTCAAAATATAAGTTGTTTTACAAAACTAAGACAAAAAGTAAGTTAAAAGTTAAATTAAACTAATTTTTTATTTAAATTTTTTTTTCTTTTTTAGTTAAATATTGAGATAAAGTGATGAACTTTTTATTGAGAAAACAAAAAGCAAAAAATTTCTTAATAGATGTGTGTTCAAGCAAAACAACTTATAAAAAAAAACGGAGGGAGTATTTGAGAATGTTGGAACTTGGAAATGATGAGTTGTAAAGTCGTGGCATGAAATGAAATTATCAGTTATTCAAACATTTAAAGTAGTCAATGAAATATACATATCATCTTATTAATTGTTTATCCAATCAGTTGTATCAATCATCAGAATGAATTTTGTATTAAATGATCTGCCTGCCACATTACTTCAATTTGGTAATGAGGTCTTTGCTTTCATAACAACAAAAATACAAAAAAAAAACACTTAAAACATTTCTGTGTCATTTTTATCCAAAAATTATCACTGTAAAAATACACTAACTATTATAATCACATTTTAAATATACGAAATTTTAAAATTTTATTATTTTTCATAACGAGTTTAAAGTTGTTTAATTGTAATATTTTTTCTAACTCAAGATAAATTCTATATCTATAGAAATATTCAAATTAATTTTAAAGACAAGTGTAGCCTACGATAGACCTTTTCTCTAAATACTAAAATGCGCTAAAAGCACATGTTTTTATCTGTAGGTTTTTAAAGTAATGTGTTTTTGTCTCGTATAGCAAATGAATCAAATTTGGAATATGTTGGTGTCTCAAATCCATCCCCTTACCACATAACCACAATGTTCCAAGTGTTTAGTTATAATTAACCTTTTTTATTGGAAGTTATAATTAACTCTTTAAGTTCATAAAAGATAAATTTTTGAAATGTCATGAAATAATCGTAAAAATTTTGTTGTATTTCTATGGTAGAAAAATAAATCATGTAGTTTTCGGTGAAAATATCATAGTTGAAGTGTCAAAAAATAAGAGGTTTAGTTGGTTTGCCTCTAATTTAGCTAGGTATTATGTAATGAGTTCAAATCTCACACTGCTCCAGTTATAAAATTTAAGTTATGGATCGAGCCTTATAAATTCAACGATTATTTATTTTAATAAAAACATGGTTGAAGTAATTTTAGGGGTTTTTTCCTTAAACAAACATTTACTTTATACTAATGTAATAGTAATTGGTAAGAAATAAATGAAAATGTAAATTAAATCGCGTTTTCCCAAAGTTCTCCTTGAAGAAAGGATATACTGTCTACAAAAATCACGAGTTAATTTTTGAATTAGACATTCCTTGACTTTTACATAAAGATACAACTCTACTGTTACTTGTAAAGTTTTCGAAACTAATGGAACACATCGAAATAATCAATGTTGTAATTATAATCTAAACTTTTTATGTGATTAAATTAGTTAATTAACAATTATACAATCATAAAGGTACATGGATGGATCATGAGTTGTGTCAGAACATTGTCTTATGTCAAAATTTGAATCGAACCTTCTTGTAAGGACTCAACATTAAATAAAGACTTCTCAATAGTTGATGCTACAAAGTTTATTGTCCATATTACTATTATTATATTTAAAAAGTTGCACAAAGCTAATATTTTATGACTATATTACTAATTATTCTGTTTGAATACTAATAATTTCATTAAATTAAAGTGTTGCAAGCACATAATGTTTCAATTTTATGAGATCAATGTATAAAACGACAATAAGAGCCTTAAAATAAATTTAATTATCAGATCCCCAATACTCGCCCTTTATTACACCAAGACACTAATATTAAAATTAAATCATGTCTTTTTAAAATAATTGTCACAAAATTAAAATACAAAAATAAAAGATTTGTGCTTCCTAGCACCCGTGCATTTATAATAATTAACTCCAAAAATTCGGTGATTTGTTATTTTTTTCTAATTTGAATTATTTAGATCCTATTGATAATTGTTTTCGTTGTTTTGAAAAGTAAAACTTTTTGTAAGAGACTAAAACTAAACTAATATAATTGGTTTAATTACAATATCTTACAAAGATTTTTACATTTCAACACAACGAAAAAAATTATCAATCAGGCTTTAGAGCAATTCCAAAGTTAAAAACTGTTAGAATTTCTAAGCATAAAATACTAATATTTTTTTAGAATTTAACTTTTATTTAAATTCTAACTTATAAAAATTTCCTTGTTTGAGATCCTAAGTTTCTTATTTTTATTGTTTAAGAACCTCATCATGTTCTCTCTTATTTTTGTAATTTTTTAAGTATTAAGAACTCCTCCCAAAAATCTCGGTTGGAGGTGATCTTAGTTAATGGTTTTTTGTTTTTTGTCGACTTTACTATAATTAGATCGATAAGGGTTGATCCATAGCCAAAGTCCATATCCTAAAATCTCCGTTATTCCTTCTTTTTGCATCTGAAAAGACTCGAACCCGAATATCTGAGAATTTGTTAAGTGGTCACTACCACTAGATCACCTATCCTTCAACATCTTAGTTAATGGTTTTAACATAAGAAGTTCAAAATTAGTAAAAAATAAATTTTACATTATAGATTGAACTTTATAGATCAAATTGTTGACCAAGAAAAAAAATTCTTGTATTGAATTCTCTCTTTTTCTATGTCTAAATTGAATTTTGGGCCAAACAGTTATAAAACAAAACTAAACCGGCCAAAACTGTTATAAAACAAAAGTAAAAGAAGTAAACAATAGTTTTTAAACAATGCTAGAAGCGGAGGCACGGTGGGACCAAGCGAGCCACCTCGAAATCACCGCCGTGGCTTGTCGTTGTCTCGGCTCTCCTTCCCATCTCCTCCGTCTCTCAATGCTTGTTAACTCCGATACACTTCTCCCATTAATTACATCTCTCCTATCCTCCGCCGCTGCTAATTTCCGGCAATCACTAAGTATCATCTCCGATCTTAAGTAAAGAAGATCCGACGGTCTCACTTCGCTCCACCTCTGATCTTCTCGATTTCCTCCGGATATTATAATCCGATGCTCGAATCTACTCTCAAAGCTTTCCTGATTCGAAATTAACAACAATCCGTCTTTTCTCTGTAACAAATTAACCGCTACAGATTCCGATTTCTCCTCACCGGAATCAATTTTCAAAGAGCTATCAAGCGATCTCCGATTCATCATCGGATTCGATTTAGACGATGAAGATATTCTAATTTCATTGATTCGACTTCCTCGTTCTCCAGCTGATGAATGTCTACCGGAAATTCGACTAACCGGATCTAACCGGTTTAAACCGGTACTGTTAGATTCTTCTTTAGAGAAACGAAGCTCAAACCAGGAAGTACAATCACCGATCAAGAGAATATCTTCCGGGTCGACCCGGTAACGACAAAGCGGGCAAGTAGAATGAGCATCAAGCCACGTGTCAACACATTCCACGTGGAAAGCATGTTTACATTTAGGTAATAACCGAAGAACTTCCGTTGGTTCAAACCGAGCTAAACACACAGCACATTCTAAACCGTCTTTTTGACCACTCAATGCACCAAACCGGAAAACCGGTAATGATTCAATAACCGATCGATCTATACCGGAATTCTTCCTTCCACCACCACCGTAATATCCTCCTCCTCCATATCTCGAAATCGCAAAACGCTGCGTATTAACATTAACGTCGTCGTTTCGTCGTTTACAGTGTTTAACGTAAAGAAGTAACAAAAAAGTGAGAGAGAAAACAGCAGTGAGAACAGCGATAACGACGGCGATTCCAGGCATGACAGAGGAAGTTAAACTATGTTTTTGCGGTGGAGACGGCGGAGGAAGTGGCGGAGGTGTTATAACAATCACTGTGTGATTGTAATGGTTAGTGTTAGCGAGTGAGACATTGAGAAAAAGAGAAAGAAGAGAGAAGAGAAGTGGCAAGGAAGAAGAAGAAGAAGAATCCATGGCTAAAGACTTCTGATTGAAAGAGAAGGTCTTTAAAAATGTTTATATTTTCATTTTAAGTGCCTGAAAATAAGGGAGACACTTTTCTGAGTGTGAAATAGAGATAGAGAGAGCTGAATTTAAAAAGAGAAAGAAAACAAAGTGAATAAAGACAAAGAAGGTTGCATTAGAAACATGACTACTCTTTCGTCATTCATCTCTTAATTGATTTTATGGCTTAAACCAACATTTTTATATATTGATGAATTTATTATGGAAATTGATTGACATAAAATAAAACTGCCGAGGACTCGTATGATTCAGTGGTAAATGTTAGTAAAAAATTAGATTACAGATTGGTTTTTGTCAATCCTATTGGTAATAAAAAAATAAGCAAGGTTGGCAAAAAAATAAATAAAAATTTAAGTAAAAAAACAGAATTTATTATGGAAATAATTGGGGAGAAATTAATGATGATATTTAATACAGTATAGGGTAGTAGTTACTAGTTACTAGATAGGTTGATGTCATAGTAGTTGCAGTTACTGCATGTGTTTTACTTAGCTACTTCTAGTTCTAATTGAGATCAAATGTCAGAGCTGAGTTCAACAGTTTCAGATTTGTATACTAAATATTTATGGCATTTTGCAGCTTTCTTTGCATATTCAAAACAAATCTAATAGCTAGCACAGAGACCATGAGAGTCTCTACTACAATCAGATCATTAATGCATGTCTCTTACCCAAGTCCAATAACTACTTTGGATTGAGTTTTTTTTTCTTTCTCTTAATTACAAATTTTAATTTTAGATGTTTGTAGTAAACAGTTGCAAATATTAGATGTTAACATCCCAACATGGCATTATTATGGTCAATAACATGCCTAATTTATTTCTACATTTCAGAAATAGTTATGGCGACGAATTGTTAAAAGTCTGATGATTCAAAAACGAGATAACTGAAGTATTTTTTTTGTACAGAAAACAATATCATCAGACTTCATAGTTGGTTTAGTTATTTTTTTTTCCCATCCCTATAACTAATCCTGGGCATTCGGGTTATTAGATCGGATTCGGGTCGGATTCTTTTGGGTTCGGTTCTTTCGGGTAAAAGAGTTTTATACCCATTTAAGACTCGTTACAATTTTGGTTTGGTTTTGGGTTGGACCACTAGGGTCTGTATCGATTCAGATCCAGATTTTTAAGAACCGAAAATATTTATATATCCAAAAATTTCCAAAGAACCCGAACTTGGACCCGGTTTTGAATACCCCAAAAATATCTATTTACCCAAAAATATCTGTATACCCAAAAACACTCGATTGTTTTTTTATAAAATACTCAAAATATTTGAAAATTAACCTAAAAATATTTAAATACCTGATAAATATTCGAAGACCCAGACGCGAAGCTAGATCCAAATACCCGTATACTTAAAAAATATCCGAATACCTGAGAAATTTTTTGGGTACCCAAGAACTGATTGGGTACCCGATCAGTTCCGGGTAGGAACCGGACCCAAATCAATATCCACGAGTATTTCATAAATGTACCCAATAGAATAAAATTGTAAGACTAGACCCAAACCTAAACCAGTTTTTTGGGTCAGTTTTGGTTTCGATTTCTCGGGTTTGGGTATTAAACTCAAAGCTACCTATAACATTATATTGCAATTCTGATTTTCTGCTCTACAATGTTAAATACTAGTTTTTTTAGAAATCAATTAATTGTAAATTTTGTACCTCTAAATTAGCTTCCATCTAATAAGTTAAGGTGAACAGAAAAACCCTTATGTGTATATTGTTTTCTGAGGATGTGCACTTAAGTTTAGAAAGTGCAATCACATTTTAACCGGTCATACAAAACCCCATTCTCGTGTGTGTAGAATCTCAATTTCAGTTACATTCCGAAGCCATATATATCTCTTGTATTGTATAAGTCATGTTTTAATTACACACATAAGTGACATAACAACAAACTTTTGAAGACAAAGTTCTTAATTTTATGAGTTCCCATAAACTTGTGAAACAAAACTTGTGACATAACTGTCATTTGTCATTTCACAACATATAAAAAAGACAGGAGTGTATTTGCATTCCCAACTAGGTCTATAGAGTTTCTGTTCGAACTCATTCTTTCTGTTTAAAGAAAAACCTAAGTCTTCGATTGATAATAGATTTTTCAGGATGTTGTTTGTAATTTTATGCTAAGTCATACGTCAAAAAAAAACAAAATCGATAACATTAAAGAAGGTTCAAGGAAGTAACGATTTGAGAGCTAGCACAAGCTATTGTTGAACTAAATTTAATATTTTTTATGTAAATCTTAAAAGACCAATCTGCATTATTTGTATATGGATTAATACGTTACGGCTCCTATTTATTATCTGGTCGGTACCATTTAAAGCAAATCTTTATTGCTATACTCATCATCATGCTTATAGTCACCTAAGTGTATTTGATTGGAACAATAATCATTTTCATGATAATCTTTTTCCATTAATTATAGAACCAATTATGTACAAAAGAAAACTTTGAAAAAAGAACACTTTCAATTAGTGTTTACTAGTATAAATTTAGGCATTTTAAAATATTACAAATTATTAATTTGAATATACATAATGATTACACTTAGATTTTGTTAATTGTGGAGATTAGGTTATAATTATTTGTATAAAGTGTGATTTTATCAAGTTATAAAACTAAAATAATGCCTAAAATTGAAAGTATATTTTGTAAGTGCGCTTTTGAAAATATGCTATAACTATATTATAGTATATTATAGCGGAATATATTTTTATGTTGGATGTGTTGTAAACATTAGAATAAAATATGGTTAGTAACTATTCTTAAAAATAAGATTAAGATGAATTTTATTACAGATTTATATATAAAAATTCAAAATTAATAATTATTTATTAGAAAACACTGAAAAAAATTTAAATTAAAAGAATATTTTTGGTTACAAATTCAGTTCTTGATTCGGTTGCATTTTGATTTTGAATTTTGTTTTCAAAGTATGTAGATTTAGGATCTATTTCAGCTATTTTGTAGGATTCGGTTCCTCTAATTTCGTATTTTGGTTCTTTTGATTTAAGACTTACTCAAGTATTTTTATTTTTTGGATATGGTTCGATTTGGTATAGATCGCGTTCGAGTTCAAATATATTGTTATATAAAAATTTAAAATTAAAAACGACTATAATAAAGCTCTAGAGAACTAAAATTTTGGTACTTGTTCGGGTTCAACTTCGTTTTTTTTGGGTATATGGATTTAAAAACCATTTGGATATTTTTCGGGTTTGGTTATTCTAATACATATCAATTTTGGTTCAGTTACGGGTTTCCGAAGAACATTTTGAAAACAATATTATCAAATATCAACATGGGTCTAACAACCTAAATGAATAAGGTTTGAAAAGATAATCAAATCCTGCGTTATAACGCGGGTATAATCCTAATTTATATAATAAAATGATTTTTAAAAACAGAGTGTCTAAATTTTTAAAATACCGTAATTATATTAAATTCTTAACCAATCTATTAATAAGTGGGTTTGAGTTTCTCTCAACTTTTCTGGTGGTTGTATCTCCGATTTCTCTCTTATCTCCTTCAAATCTTTTAGAGAGATTTTGAGAGATCTATTCCAGATTATGTAGTTATGGTTCCGGTGTATGCTGGTATTAATCTCTGGGTTTATCGCCGGTGTTTCTCTTGATTTTGTGTCAAATTATGTTTTCATCTTTTTGCTATCTTCATTTTGTGTGTTTTAGACGTGTTTTTTTTGTTATTCACTATGTATTTCCATCGGCTATAAGTCCGGTTATATTCCAATCTTAGCATGAGATTTGGCGATGTCTCTTTTTTCTTTCAGTCGGATGTTGTAATTATTTTATTCCTATGAACTTCTTAAAGCCTCAAGGAGTAAATATTTGAATTTGGTCGGAGTTTCCTTAGATTGATATTTGCAGATGGACCTTCAGAATTCAATTATTAGATGGACTATGTGAAAGGGATAACCTGAAATGACGACAAGGAACAATGCTGAATACTTAGAAAACAATTTCTGGTGTGCATGGCGGAGAGAATTTTAAGTTGATACGTAGTTTCACGGAACAAAACGTGACTGACATGCCATTTTACACTTTTGTTTTTATTTGGACATATATTCATTTTAACAAATATTAATTCTTGTAATACCATGTAACAGTTTAAGGCTTTTAAGCCATATAATTACTTTTGTTGATGTATAATATTATTCAGTTTCCAAAAAAAACAAATCAATCTATTAATATTTGTTGACTTAAAAGGCTAAAACCAATATTTAAACCGAGAACCGGTCTATAATTGATTGGTTCATGATGGGTTTTGACCAAATACTTCGGCCCAGCCCATCAATTTTAAAAAGACAATTGCATCTCCGCACAGTGCGGCGCAAACGCGAAAAAGAAAACAATGGAAACGAGGAAAAATCGCGATCGGCTTCTTCAACCTCACCCGTCTTAGTGTCGCCACTCAATCGCTGTCGCGTCCACTCAATCGCTGTCGCGTTTCTTTCAGCAGATTCTCCGGTAACGTTTTTCCTGTCGCAAATTACCGCCGGTGAGTTCTCCGAACCATTATCGTAAATTCTTCAACTTCCGATTAATCAAATTAGGGTTTCGTGCAAATTCTCCATTTTCACGTTTGGTTAGCGAGATTTCGAATGTGGGAAAGTCTTGGGTCGCAAAAATCATACTTTTGCGTCTGCGTTTTATGGTTCAATGTCTCGTTGCGTTATTAATCAACCATCCATTGATTTTGTACCTCATGATCATCTTTGGAGCAGTAGAACTCTTGATCTAATTGGACTTTAGTTCTTAATTGATTTCAGTTCTAGAATTGTTTGGTTAATGTTTATGCATATGAATGATAATGTAGATTTTGTGAATCCTCAATGTCTGTCTCTAATTGTTCTATCTCTTTCTGTTGTAATGAGTCATTTAAGACATACACACTTATGTAAATGTATCGTTTTTATTGTTAGGAATTGGAGAAAAGAAGTTGAAAAATGAGGCCAAAAGCTGTGTGGGAGCCTGATTACCATAGAGTATTTGTTGATCTATGTATCGAGCAAACGATGTTAGGGAATAAACCAGGGACGCATTTTTCGAAAGAAGGTTGGAGAAATATATTGAAATCATTTCAAGAGAAGACAGGAGTTATGTACGATAGAATGCAGCTTAAAAACCATTGGGATACAATGAGTAGGCAGTGGAAAATATGGCGTAGACTTGTTCAAACTAGTTATATGAATTGGGATTCTGAGACCAATACGTTTGGTGCGAGTGACGAACAGTGGGTGAACTATTTGCAGGTTACTAATCAGAACCTTTTGTTTCATTTTTTGATGAGATGATTTTGGTGTTTCTTTAGGCTTAAAGGTGATTGCTTTTGCCATAGGAGAATCCTGATGCAGGGCAGTATCGGTTGAGTGTTCCGCAAGATCTTAAGAAGCTTGAGATTATCTTTGCGTGTAGTAATGTAGAGGTTAAAGATGAGGAAGTTTCGGGTGTAAGGAAGAGGCGACGAAGTTTTTACAAAGAAATTGATGAAGACAACCAAAGTATGTGTAGCTCATCGAATCCTCAAACCAAAGGATATTGGTCTCCTTCTACACATGAGTTGTTTGTTGATCTGTTGGTTCAAGAGACATTAAAAGGAAACAGACCTGACACACATTTTAACAAGGAAGGGTGGAAGACGATACTTGAGACAATTAATGATACAACGGGAATTGGTTATACAAGAGCGCAGCTGAAAAACCACTGGGATTGCACTAGGAAAGCTTGGAAGATTTGGTGTCAACTCGTTGGAGCAAGTAGCATGAAATGGGATCCTGAAACTCGTAGTTTCGGCGCAACAGAGGAGGAATGGCGAATCTATATTCGGGTATGATAATGCTCGTTGTCTAACTTTGATGCTTCTTCCATTGGACTTCACTTTGAGAAAAGCTTTTCTCTTTTGTTTATCACAGGAAAATCCAAGAGCAGGGCAGTTCCGCCACAAGGAAGTTCCTCATGCTGATAAACTAGCAATCATTTTCAATGGAGTTATAGAACCTGGGGAGACATACACTCCTCCTTTTCGAAAGAAACTCCTCTACAATCGTTCTGAGTCACCACAATGGCAGGATCAAACTCCATTATCAAACCTGCACATAGATGAAGCAGCCACTTCCAGGCTGAACGGTGGTTATACAGAGTCTCAGCTACAAGAAGATCAGATAGATAGCGAAACCGGTCAACAATTGGATGTTGTGAAGTTAATGAGTGAGGATATGTTGCAGGAAAGTCCAGTTTGTGTTGAGATAGAATCAGCAAAGCTAATGTACAGCATTGGAGAATGTATTAAAAGCCTTGACGCAATGAAAGAGCTGGAAGAAGCCAGTGATCTCTACTTGTTTGCATTGGATCTGTTCTTGAAAAGAGAGTATAGAGAGATATTCTTAGAGCTGAAGAAATCCAGTTTGAGAATCGCATGGCTACAAAGACTACATTCTGCTTCACTTTCTGTTACTTCAACATAGCTTCTAAGTTGATTTTTTTTTCTTTTCAATATGATTGATTTATACCAAAGTATCCATATTTATTAGTTCTATATAGACAAGTCGAGATCATGTCAATGAACAAAACTTAAATCACCAACTTCTAAGTGCTTATTAAAAGCCATTTTTGTCTTCTTGAGTGATCAACAAAAGACCAAGAGAGTAACTAAAATGAAGGAGCCACCGACAATGGAGTATAAAAAAGAGCCTTTTAGAGAGTTGATTAATATCTTTTTGAATAGAAAAGCAAATAAAGTGAGTAACGACAAAAAAGGGTTAAACCAAAGTATCTTTCTTTAATAATTACGTCACTGAAAAAGATACGCGCCAGGTAGGGGTCGAACCTACGGCCTTCTGCTTAGGAAACAGACGCTCTATCCACTGAGCTACAGGCGCTTTGTGTTCATAGTTAACTAATGAAATTAGAGTACCTAAATAATATTAATTGTTCTTCGCTTCATTCGTCCTTTTTTTTCTTCGCCGCCGGCTGCTTATTCTTGCAAAAAATAATTCTATTGTCTAAAACAGGTAAATATAAAAAAGAATTATTTTCAATGCATTTTTTATAAAGTAAAACCACAATATTTTTCATTTGAGTTAAATTAAAGTTATGTTGTTATCTAAAATTCTTCAATAAATTAGGTAAAATGGTGTTTGTGACAAAATAAAAAAAATTAGGTAAAATGGTGAGCATGAACTACCTGAATCTTTTAGAGGTTATTCTTGCCTTCCATGATGTTTGATTTTTTATAATTTACAGATATTAAAAAATAAAAAATATTATACTTAACTAATTAATTAAAAAAATTTACGTGTTAGAAATAACATATAATGATATGGATTGAGGCTGCATGACCAATCTATTTATACTTTTTATTTTCTTCTTTTAGTCATTTACATCACATGAATGTAATATCTTTACTATAAGTATTATTATAATGAATTATTTTGTAAAAAAAATATATTAAATATTTCAAAAACCAAATTTTGTGCAACATAAATATATATTCAGAAAATCAAATATCATGGAACAGACAGATAAAACGATCAGCTGTTAACTGATTCGTCGTAGATTCGATCTACTGATTAGTCTTCACTATGTATTGTAAAAAATTATTGAAAATGATGGATGAGCCACATGAATAAGTAGTTTTCTCACCTTATTCGAAGGATTTCAAGTGTCTAAAGAATTTATTTAAAGATTTTTACACATTTGGTTGTAAATTTCAATGTAGCAGCTAAAGTTATATTTCTACACGGTTTTCGCTCCCTTATTTCTGTCAGATTAAATTACATAATAAAGTAGATATAGACCCGTGCGATGCACGAGTTTATTTTTATTAAATAATGCTTAATTTATATTTTGAATAATATCTTAGAAATTTATACGTTTGTAAAATTAGAAATCCAACTTAATAATATGATCTCACATTGGAAAATCTTTTTAGTTACTAACTTTTGAAATCCAACTTAATATAATAGGTTATAATAAGATTTGACAGGTAAAAGAATCTCGTTGATTACTAACTTTTGAAATTCAATTGTGTATAATATGATATTCCACTGTTTTGGATGGTTGAGTTCGACATGTGGAATAATCCGTTTATTACTAACTTTTGAAACCCTATTTGTTATAATATGATCAGATTTCAATAATAAAATTAAATAATAACACATTAAATTTAATTTTTTTACCTTTTTTGTTTGTTTTCCTTGATTATTCTGGATGTAAACGAAAACAAATAAGTTAAATTGGAGAAAGTTTGAAAAGTTGGAAAGTATTAAAAAATCGTCAATGTGTTTATGTATATATAACAATTAATATTAACAATTTCCTTTTAGATTAGGATTATGTATACAAATAAATATTTGAGAGTATTTAGATAATTATCTCTTGTTAGGATTATGATCAGATATATATATCTTATCACATTAGGAATATTTATACATATATATTATTCAAAATATTATATATATAACTTTTATTTTTTATAAATAATTTCCAATATAATATTTTTCTTTATATTTACTAATGAAAATTACTTTTTGTACCAATTGATATTTTAAGAATTATTAGATTAGGATTTATAGATAAATATGATTCAAAATATAATATATATATATATATCATTTTTTATAAATAAGTTTTAAATGTAATATTTTTCTTTATATAATAAGATTAGTAATGAAAATTTCTTTTTGTTAATTTTTTTTTTCACAATTAATATTCCTGATTTTCTTTTAGATTAAGATTTCTTTTTAGGTTAAGAATTCTTTTTAAATTTGGATAAGCTAAATATTGAAAAAATATATTTAAAGATTTTTTATCTAGCTTTTTAAAAATAAATAAATTTAGGAGAATTTTGGATCATTGGATCTAACATGTAGAATAATCCTGTTAATTACTAATTTTGAGAAATCATTCTTTATATAATAAGATTTTTTACACTGTAATGTTAAAAGGCTAGCTCAGGATAATTCATTTCTAGACTTATCTAACTCCATGGTGGCTTCTATCAGTGAAATCTAAACAAATAAATAACTTGATGTGTTGTGGATTTATATTAAATGAATATTAGACAAAAGAAACTACCTAACAAAAACAAAAAAAAACCATGAATTCTCGTGGTTGTGGTCTAGTAAGAATTTTTAAATTGAAGTTTATTATTATATTAAATATTAAATATGTTTGAGTCTATTCTATAGGTCATTGTGAAGAATGCTCTTAGAATAAAATGAAGCCAACTTGTGGAGTGGAGTAGTTCTATTGCTAAAACTTTAGCATTCTCTCTTTTTTGTCTCTATAATACAAACCACAATAACCTTCTTCTTCCTCTTTGCTTCTCTCTCAACACACTTTTTCAGATTCTCAAGATTCTTCAACATTTTATTTTTAAATTTTAGATTCTTCAATTCATGCTTAAGTCTCTCACCAAATCAGGTTCTTTGATTCCATCACTAGTCTATTTGTAATATTCTCTTGTTTTAATTCATATTTATCATTAGATCTTATAAAAGGCTTCACTCTTTCACTAAACCCACAAATCAAGCTTCCAAAAATTAGAGACTTTATAGGTCTTATTAACACCTTTTCTCTTGTAGCCTTTAAAGATGGAGACTCTGCATCCACTACTTTCACACGTGCCAACTTCTGACCACCGATTTGTAGTTCAAGAGATGATGATATTACAAACCTCAAGCTGGACTAAAGAAGAGAACAAGAAGTTTGAACGAGCACTCGCTATTTACGCTGATGATACGCCTGATCGTTGGTTCAAAATTGCAGATATGATCCCTGGAAAGACTATTTCAGATGTTATGAGGCAATACTCTAAGCTTGAAGAAGATCTCTTCGATATTGAAGCAGGACTTGTCCCAATCCCAGGTTATCACTCAGCTACTCCATGTGGATTTGATAAGTTCGTGAGTCCACGTGACTTTGATGCGTATCGTAAACTACCTAGTGGAGTTAGAGGGTTTGATCATGAGCGTAGGAAAGGAGTTCCATGGACAGAAGAAGAACACAGGTATAGATACTCTTCAAGCTCTGTATTAATTGTTACACAAGTCTCTTTTTAGGTTTCTCGTGTTTCAAGTCACTCTTGCTGCTAATAAAATTCTCTATAACCGCGATATAGCCAAAAAAAAACTTGTGACTAGATCGCAACTACTAAAACAACAATAAAAAGTTATCAAAAAGTTAAGAAAAAAACCACAAGCTAAGCACGATTTTTTCTAGCAATGACCGTATAAATATGGTAGTAGTCCCAAAAAATTGTGTTGCTCTACGTACTAGCAGCCTTGACCTAAATCGGGTAAATCTTGTGCTTTAGGCGCCAAACTATATTATCAATTTAAGGGTACTAAAGTCTAGTAATGTTTATATAGTGTAGCGGTTATGTATGTTTTTCCGTGTAGAATGTGCTGTGTTCGATGCCCATTAATGCACTGTTTATTGCTACATGAATAATAAAACATCAAACTTTGTTTTGTTTTGGGTAAGGATTTATATTGGGCCGACCCTACTCTACAGCTGGTTTGCTAATGGTCTTTTCTTTTTCTTTTTTTTTGAATTGGTCTCTGCAGAAGATTCTTGCTAGGACTTCTCAAGTATGGAAAAGGAGATTGGAGAAACATATCAAGGAACTTTGTTGGATCAAAAACACCGACACAGGTTGCAAGTCATGCTCAAAAGTACTACCAAAGACAGATCTCCGGAGCCAAAGATAAACGTAGACCTAGCATTCACGACATCACCACCGTCAATCTTCTCAACGCCAATCTCAGCCGTCCATCTTCTGATCATGGTTTCTTCTCACCACAAGCCGAACCTAAACAAGGGCTCACCGACAAAGATAATGCAGAGGAAGGAGTGATGTTTCTAGGTCAGAATCTTTCCTCTGTTTTGTCTCCTTACAATCCTGCCGTTAAGTTCGCCGGAACTAATATATACGGTGAGGGAAGTTACTCTATCACAAGATGTTGAAACTCAAAGTGAGAACATGTTGAATATCCAAAAACTGTAATTATTGAAATATGTTATGTATATGGTTAAGCTTAAAAGGTAACGTTACATGATCAGATGAATTTGACCATGTGAATGTGTTATGTTTTGTTTTGTGTTTTGTTGAATAAGACATAGATTAGCTTGTGTATATGTCTTTGTCTTTTGGCTATAAATGATAATGGTGAAAAAGGAGCAATTGGTTGTTTACTTGCACTCTTAACAGTCTGTCATTTTCTTTGATAATTATGTCTCTAACCTATAATACTTTCAACTTATAGAAATGCTTTATTAAGCGGAAAAGTGCCACTTCTGTAAATTTTTTCACCTGTATTTGATTTCAAGTAATCCTACGGGGTTTGGAGGTTTTGGCTATTGTTTGGATTTTTTTTGATGAAATTTTTGTTAATATTGTGTCACAACTAACTGTTTTATTAGTCAATTCTTGCATAATGCAAGTGGTGAGACTCAATCCCTAAATATGTAAGTGCGCATCTTTTTAGTAGACTTACCACCTACTACTAGATTAAATGCCACTTGTAATTTTTTTAGATTTACTTATAATATTTTTTTTTGTCAACAATTGAATCGACAAGGCCCATAGCCTAGTCTACACCCTAAAATCCCTTTTAATCCTACTAGTGTAGTGGGGGAGGAATCGAACTCCGGTGCCCTGAGTCATTAGCTGGATCATCCTAACCACCAGACTGAGAGTAACTCAGCGATCTACTTATACTATTTAACATATATATATTATCAAAACAAATTTCTCTAGTATCCTACATTTAAATGAAAAATGTAAGGTATATACATCAAGCTCGGTCTAGTATACACCGCAAAAAATTAATTGATTTTCATATGTGTGAAATCTGTTTGGAATAACCATGTTAGAGAAAGTACATTAACTAGTTATGCTGTATAAAATTTTTCTACAAATAATTCTTTAATCAAAAAGACAAAAGTAAAATTATGTGTTTTTAGTCAAATGTTAATTGTCCAGTTCTGCATATTTTCTACTAGAGTCAAACTCTAGAGAGTCATATTATGACATATTGAATTGTTTGAAGTTTGAAAAAAAATTTAGGTAATAGGCTAGATTTTATTGATTCAACTATTAAAAAAATTGTGAAAATAAGGAACAAAAGTGAGGGTTAGATATATAGTTTGTGTGCAGGTAGTTTTTAATCTATAGTAACATGTGGTAAGTTTAGTAAAAGATAAACATATTTACACATCTAAAAATCAAATTTTATTATCTATATTATATAGAAACTTGGCTAATGTACTGATAAGTTGGTCAGTTTTACAAAACAAAAAGGTTTGTGTACAAGCTAAGCTGACCACTAAGTAGTGAACAGTAGTATATAAATTAGAAGCTGAGTCTGCATTCCACTTTCGGCTCAAAGAATCACATTCTTTTTACACATTTGCACCAACCCTTGGCTCTCTCCAAATTGTTTAAGTTTATAAAAAGTTAAGGGTGTCCTTAGATTTTATTATTATTGTTATTGCCAACAAATATATAGCAGTTTAATTAGAACAAGTTGAACAATTGTATAATTCGTTCTTATTAAAGTTTTACTTTGTTATAGTTATTTTAATAAAGAACTATAACATATATATGTGGAAGATTTGTTCTAATTATTTAACAAAAAATAACAAGTGGAAGATTTTCAGAAGACTAAAATGGTTGATAAATATAATGCTTTACAGCATGATTCAATTCTTGACCTTTCACATTATGTTTTTAAAATATTTTATGACATCAAATCATTATCAATTTCGTTTTTATTTCATATTTAATAAATAAATTGTATGAGATATTTTCTACAAAGTATATAAGTTAATTACTAAAGAATAAAATCACCAACGCATCCTAAAAAGATACTTATATATTGAAAACTTTTTGTTTTCCAATCAGAAAAATTTAGAATAAAAAGAAAAAATATTCTGAAGTAGTATTTAACTTTCCGACCATAGCCAAAACCCAAAAGCTTATTACTTTTAACGACGAACAGTAAGGAATATTAAGTAAATTATATTGAATAATAGTATATAGTATATACTACTATTTACTATTTAATCACGTAAAGAGAATGAAAACCCTATTCATTTTTCATGCGTGGATAAAACCCTAAGATACTACTACTTTTAAATTATTTAGGTCGGTTGAAGTTGATAATATTCTTTCACCACTTACATATTTCTGTAACTTCAATGATCCATATATATGTGTATATATATATTCTGTCCAAAAGTATAAAATACATATTACTGAATTCAGTGCTGGTCCAATCTAATTTGAAGCTTAAAGCAATTTGAAAAATCGATGTCCCTCATATATTAAATCCAAGATTATGATGAACTTTTATTTACAAATACTTGCCCACACAATTATTAATCCTGAACATGAAATCAGATGTGTGAATCTAGTTTACCGAACCTAGTGAAGTACTCAAATGGATTCTAAATTTATGTGTCCAAAAAATCGAGTCCGAACCCGAACCAACAACTGAAGTAAGAATTCAATGAGTACAACATATATTTTTTTATTATATTTTGTTTTTAAAAAAAGATTTTTTTCTAACAAATAATTACCACTTTTGAATTTTTATAAAAATATGATCAAATATACTTGAACCTGAACCAGATATATCCTCTAACTAAACCCAACCAAAAAAAAAATAGATCTATCAATAACTCAAACCTAAAAAAACTCAATCTGAATCAAAATATGTATTTAAATAGTTAATTTTATCAACAAAAAAGAAGAAAATAATTTTAATAAAATTAGCTAGGGACTTTAGATAGTAAGGCGTAATTTTTAAAATTTTTAATCAAGGCATTCACCATTTCTATTGTTTCTTTTGGTATTATCAATTTTGTTTTATATAATAATTAACTAATTTAGTAATTTTAATCATGTTTAGTTGCATTTCATAGTTTGTTTAGCAGTTGCAAAATTGTAGATTAGAAAAGTGGCTTATGACTTACTTAAAATAAAAGAATAAAAACTAAAAGAGATAAAAGTTTAGTGAAAACAGAATTGGATAGTTGTGGATGAACAAAATATGGAAATTTGGTATTCAAAATTGAAGGTGAAAAGGGTGAAGGGTAGTGTGTGAATTTAATAATAATTTTGGTGATTTTTTCTATAATAATAATTATGGTGATTATTGACAAAATAAATGAAAACATTAAAATAAAATGCTTTTGGGTTAACATGGATAATTGAACCATTTACCTTGTGGTATTGCTCTCAAAAGTTTGAGTGGTTGAGCCACTATACCATTTAAACATCTCCAGTACTGATGCCTTCAGATATTATTATAACTGATGCCCAGGGCCGGGCCTGGCTGAACGGAATCATCGACAAAGCGGATCTATAGTCAAATTTGTAAAATAAACACAATTTCCTAAAATTAAATTCAGACAAAGAATGTAAAAAAATGACACTCAGCCACTTAACCAAAAATATTCTCCAAGTAGTCGTTTTTTTTTGTTGCTAACTTTATTAATACCATGAATTATGCTCAAAATGGGCTAGAGTTGTATTACATAGAAAAAAAGAGCCAAAGAAAGAATCTAAAGATCCAAAGATGCAAAACTACAAGCTCAGCCATAATAGCCATTAGAAAAGCTTCTTTTGCGCCACATGTGTGAATCACTGAAACTACTACAACACTTGTCGAGTTTATGCTACACCACTCTCCTAGTAGTCGTCCAAATTATAGAAAAACATTTAAATCATAAAATGAGAAATATATATATTGTTTTAACACCTTTATTATAGATGGTCAATCCACCAACACATATAATATAGTTCATAAATCAATAGCTTTGTTTATATATACTTCGTCATCTTGTTCTTAGTCATCTTAATGGGACATGCTTATGTTACGTATGGTATATATATTAATAATGAGTAGCAGAACAATACAAATTAGATAAAGACGTTCAAAAAAAGCATAATTGGTATCAAAGCACGTTCTTGTTTTAGTGTCTGTTCTTTATCATCAAATATCTTTCTTTCTTTTTCTTTCACGAAGCTTACGCCATTTATTAGCTTTATCTTTCTCAAAATCACTTTTAAGTTTTGATTGTTGCTTCTTTTTCATTATAAGAAAAGCTCATCGAAAGGTCAAGTCTTCCTCTTTACATCTTGCAATATGGAACTTGTTAACTTCCTTTACTAACAAGTTGCTACTTGACATTCTAGTCTTAAAGATGTACCAGAATAAGATGAGTGGTCCGCATTTAGACCATATCTAGAAAACTATGCGAAACTCAATAATCTTTTCAGTAGTTTTGATTTACATTTGTTCCTTAGTCCTTAAATTTTAAATAATCTCTTTGCCGCAATGTTAAATGACATTTTACCACCAAATAGCTACTTTTTTTCTTTTTTTGTCATATCGATAAGACCCGATCTATATCATAGCCTACACTTTAAAATCTTTTTTTAATTTTACTAGTGGAGTAGAGAAGAATCGAATTCGGGTGGTCTAAGTCATTAGCTAGATCATCTTAACCACCAGACCGAACTAGCTACTCTCTTTAACATAAGAAAATCATTCAGTTGACAAAATCGTTCAGTTGACAAATTTTTTTTGACATTCTAGTTGTTGCTCCAATGCTCCATTCAAAAATTTCACATTGGGTTCATTTGCATATTAGGTTCAATATTTATATATATGTGAGTGACGTAAAAGGTTTGTAAGATGAGTAAGTTTTAACTTCAAGAATTTAGAAGAGTTAACAATTCTAAGAATTTTAATAAAATATGACCTTTTGTGAAGATTTCGACACATTGATGTGAAACTTTGTATCATCTCAAAACCTCTTGAAAAAGGCATAAGCCTAACGAACTTAGAATGATAAAAACGAAAAGACTCTTTTGATACATTCTGAATTAGAACAATAGAGGAATCAACACTCGGAAAGAGAGTTGAGATATCAAACTAAACTCGTTCCTCACCTATGCCTCTGACTTGTTCTTTCTTTTGGAGGAAAAAGAACACACAACAGTCGCCTTCATCGCTGAGGCAATGATGGCTAACAAGTAGATCACGAGATCTTTGTTTAGCTGGTGGCTGGTATGGCCACAGGCTTTGAGTCCTCTGCTTTTTCATGTTCCTTGTTCAGCAACTGAAACATAGCATCTCAATATTACGTTCACTTACAGACCAATTTCAATCAAAAGTCAGCAACATATTATGGTAAGGCAAAGACAGCACAATTCGGATGTATTGAGCCTCTCATCTTAATCAATGATACGAAGTTTTCCTATTCTGGCTTTTGCCCATTATGGTGTGCCTTGCTAAGACATAAGAGAACGAGAGAGTTAAGATCTAACCTTGTTGTTGATCAAGTTGTGGAGCGCAATTACACTTCGAATGAGGGATGATAGATATATAACGAGCATCATGTCATTTGTTTTCACTGCACATTATCAGATCAGTAAGACTGATGAAGCCAATGCTTTACGAAACCAGCCCAATCATAACATAACTGACGGCAGCATCTCACCTGAGAAGGCCTTGACCAACTCGTTCACATTCAGGTTGGGAAGCAAGTTGAAAACGTCCTATGGGTTTTAAGAGGAACATTTCGTTAGATGAAATCCACCAACAGCAGCGACAGTAAAAATACTATGTAGAATCAGAGCACTAGATGGGAATATGTAAGTTCTAACCTGCAGATGGTACAAAATCTCATGGTTCAGAGGAAGCTTTCCTTCGATTACAAGGTCAAGATAACTCCTGATCTCCCGAAGACGGGCATCCAAGCCCTTCAAAGCAGTTAGTTTTGCAGTGACCTGGGGCAAATAACAAACACACGTTATATACATTCTTGAGCAGAAACTATCATGTTCATAGAATAACCTTTGCAAGAACATTAATAAAAGTCCTACAAGGCACTCATCATGACTTCAGCAGACATTAAAAGTTATGACAATGAAACGTTTAAGTATAGACAAAGACCTCAGTCGCCAGAGTACTGATTGTTGTGTCCTTCACATCCCGTAGCAAATGTTCCACACCTGTACAAGAGCAAGAATGAAGCAGGATAAGTGTAAGACCTTCTTCAGAAGCAATCACCAAATCAAGATGATAAAACCATTGAAGAATTTGTTTCTCCCTTCTGGACATACCAATTTCCTCGACTTCATGAGCAGCAATTTCTGTAGACACATGAACGAAGACTTTCTGGCTTTTCTGAGTAGCATTCTGAAGGGACAGAGAAGTATTTAATCAGCATGATTACATAAAGGATACAACTGTACAAAATAGACAAGATTCGGGAGGGTATGTATCTTACCTCCTTCACCTCCTCCACTGCATAGTAAGCTTTCGTTGGTATTCCGAGTTCTTTAGGCTGGACATCAATAATGACCAACACTGGATTTGGAACATAGCTGCAGCACCATAAATAAAATGAAGTTGAATTGGAAATGAAACTGAAACTACAAATAAAAGCAAAGTAGGAAAGAAAAACAGAATTCTGCCTAAAAGAATGCTTTATCATAACTGAACGGACCAACAATATCGTCAATCAGTCTCCAGTGACAACAGTTCATAAGATAATGGCCAATAAATTGCTATCTGGATAATTAAGCTATAAACTAACCCATTGAACAACGCATGAACGTCCAAGTCATTCTCTCTAAGTTTAGGGCCTGTACTGTACCAACCTACAACGTGCTCCTTTGCTGGAAAACAAATGTTTCTTGTTAGAAGCATGGCTTTTACATTGTCATAAACAATTTAAGCTTCTATTTCCAAAGAAATACCGTTAATTCTCTTGAACATGTGGAACATTGACTCATGGTAGTTGTGGTCAAGAAACCAAATACTTGGGTCTTTGTCATCCTCCTCAAAGGGCACTACAAAACAAGATACCAAATGTTAAACGAATTCACATGTAAGCAATATCTATTTACTAAATAAGGTTCTATAGATAGTGTCCAAAGACAAATCACTTCTGCAAACTCACATGGAACTAAACCTCTAAAATATCAATTAACAATCATCTCTTTCTTTTTATCTCAAGTAGAATTTGAAATAACAAAAAGTAAAGAGTAGAACCGAGAGCTAGACTATATCCAAAACCCTAGCGAGAAAGTAAGTTAATTGAAGTACACATCAAACAGTATTACAAAATCAACTCTTTGCTCAATTGCGCAAACAGAACTTTACCGAACAGCTACAAAAACCCTAAATTGGTGCTCTATATCTACGTCTCGTATAAACCCAGATACAAATTATCCCTCTAAAACGAAAAGAAGCACCGAATTCCAGTATATAAGAAACCTCAACAGAATCTGAGATCTGAGAAGATTAAAAGGCAAACCTGCGTAGCTGTTGGTGACATCAACGACACCACGAGAGCTGCTACCGAGAAGAACACCAACAACGCGCTTGCGAGAATCCTTAGCGACGCGATTGTAATGGTCGACGATACTAAGCAAGACGAGTGGATGAACAACCACTTTCTCGATCGTTCTTGCTGATATCTGTTGCGTTTTAATCACATCCATGTTTATAGAATCAGTCTTCGCTTGCTTAACAGTAATCTGATTTCTTCTGGGGAAGATTTAATAAACACAGAACTTCCGATCTCGTTTTCTTCGACGGAGGTTGAGTTTGCTTCTTCTCCAGGAAAACAACTCCTTTGCACTAATTACTGCTTCTATTCTTCTAGTCTTCTTATTTTATTTTCAGTAGTGGGCCTGGGCTTTTTTAAGCCCAATAATAAGGGTCTAGTGACCTCATTAATGGGCCCGTAAAATATTAACTTCAGCCCAACAAAACCAGTAGTCTGTTTGACAATCCCAACAGTACGTTTTTCAAGCTAACTTATCATTCATATTAATTTTGTTTTGGATAAATGATTCATATTAATTTTAAAACTAATAAGAAGAGATAGAGTTTATATGAATATAACTTTTAATAAGTGTTGAAAAAATCATCCAAATTCTTCAGTTAATATGAGAAAACTGGTTAGTCATGTGATACTGATATTATTTGCAGAGTCATAGTACTTGAATTCTAGAAATATGCAAAAGATTTATAGCCCACTAAAACGCTTCAAATTGACTGTGAAAAGGTAATAAACAAAATAACCCCTCTCACCCTCTATTAGAATTTTAATACTCCATTTGTTCCAATTTATCCATTATTTTAGGGGTTTTTTGTTCTATTTTATTTATTTTTTCACATACAAAAATTTACTCTCAAAATTTAATTTAAATCGAATAATAACTACTTTTGATCAAAAAAGTACTTTAGTTAGAGTGAATGAAAGTTGACCATGGGTGTTTTAAGTAGGTGTTTGTCTTAATTAAGTTTTCTTAAGAGAATTTCATCCGAAATGTCTTCTTTAAGTAACTAATTATATGAAATGCTTTTTTTTTTGCAACCTCCTCCAGAATGCCTTCTTTGTGTTATCACATGTCTATGTCTCGTGCTGATGTTTTCTTGTTCATGTCTTTGTATCTTTGTTCTACAGATTTTGTCCATGTCTTTACATTTACATGAACAAACATGGCACAATTTGGACTTATGTATATGTCTTTAATTAAAAGTGAATGTATTGTCTATGTCTTTAATTAAAAGTGAACGCGTTGTCTATGTTTTTAATTAAAGTGAACCGTTGTCCATGTCTTTAATTAAAAAATGACATTTCATACAAATAGTTTTAAAAAGAGGATATTCCGGAGGAAGTTGAAAAAAAAAACATTTTATAGAAATAGTTTTGAAAAAAAGACATTTTGGATAATTATTTCTGTTTTTAATATGTACGTTTTAAGCTAAAACAACAAACAAATTAGAATAGGAGTAATACTTATACGATAGAAAAGTTATAATAAAATTACGCATTGTGGTTCTAAGTCTTTTATTTAAGGCCAACTAATATATTTATTTGACTATTCTAAAGTTTTCATATATGAATTGTAGCATACCAAACTTTCTTTTTTAAATGATAACAAATTAAAGCTGTAAAAATACTTTTGAAATAATAAATGTGATAGAATATACTTCCAGCCTCATTATCTTTTCTTTGTTTGCATTCATAGAAATATTTTATTACCGTAAATTGTAAATAATTAAATAATTATTTCATGGAAAAATACTACATAACAACTAATAAGTCAAGAGAAGAAGATCAAGCTAAAGCTTGAAATTAACAACATTATAATTAACGATTCATGAGTATGCATAGACCAAAATCTAGCTAGTTCTAAATATAACACATGTTATCTCAACTCTTACTATTAATCCCATTTATAGAAAGCTTAATCGGAGATCTAGCGGTGGATGTTCCATTTCAGCTCCACATGATGAGTATGTTGAAAACGCCGTCGTATTAGCTCGCTCTCTTGTGTATTCGTTGTGGCTTGTTACAGTTACGTTTGGTCTCACTCTCTCAACCTTCGATAATGGAAATAGTTGTAAAGTCTCCATCACTTTCTCTTCTTCACAAACCTCAAACATATCTAAAAACACCAAAAAACACATCGATCATTAGTATATAATCGACTCTAAAACATGACAAAAACAAATCTATATATATACTTGTTCGGATGATCCGAGATCCCTCACCACTAATATGGTGACGGAGATCTCAATCTTTTCACATGTAGATGTTTAATATGATATGATATGTAAGTGTCAAGACGAACTTTCATATATGTGGGATTTATGAATTTGTCTAGATCCACACTATCCAACCCGATTCGACCTAAAATTGATTTATTTATAGACAACCCATGCTCAAAATTGGTGGCTTGATCCATCCCCGAACATATCGAGATTAATGGTCAAAAAGTCATCATCTCGAGAGGGTGTATTAGGAATAATATCCCACATCAGAAGTTAGAAGAGATCCTCTCTAATGTATATATAAGATATGTACTTCTCCGCTCATTGCCAATCTCGTTAAAAAATCGTGACAAAAACATTGTAGCAAACATTGTAGCAAGAGTTCTTTAATAACCTTTAAGTGGTGGACGTGGATTGTCTCGATGTGGACGTAAGAGATTTTGGTCTTGACGATGATCAAAAACTACGGTGGAGATTTTACGACGCTTTTGTCTTTCTCGTGCTTTATGGTTTTGGAACCAATAAAACACATTCTTGCTTTCAATCTTACCGTATAAACTAAGCTCTGTTGAGATCTTTTGAATCTGATCAGTGGTCGGTGTTCGTAGACCGGCCTTGAACAAATCTGTCAAAAGCTTCACTTGCTCCACTGTCGGATTCCACCGTCCACACTTTGTTCCTGTTCCTCCTCCTCCATTATTGTTATTATTACCTAAACCTCTAGCTTTGATAGAGAATCCTCCTGACGACATTATTAAGGTTTTGTATATATAAACTTGATCTGGTAGCTCTAAGAACAGATAAAAATCCGAAACTCTTACGGTTTATATGAGAAAGGAACAAAGTTCTAAGTGTTTGGGTTAGGGTTTGTAATATGAGAATATGTGTGTTAAGAAGACTTTGTGATGTGAATGGACCAAAGTAAGGTTTGAATATATAGAGAGATTGGTGGGTTTTTGTTTCTGAACTTTTTAGGTAATGTTTTTTTTGATAACATAAATTAGTAAATTAAGTAAATTAATGTGTCTGCGTTTTGAAATTAGTGTCGTTTAAGTAGTGTTGTGTAGGATAAAGGTAAGAAGAAACCAAACAGAATCAGTGTGTTGTTTATTACGAAATGCATGTTTTTGTTTTGGGATTTGGGAGAGACTAAATTTTCTGAGATTTTGATCGTTTTCTTTATCTTACTTAATTAGCTAGGGTTCTGTGTAATGTATGTATATATGCATACACATAATTAAGTGATTAATCAGTAATTCTTTACTGACTAATTTGGGTATTGATTATATATATTGTATAGATATGGCCTGTGAGATTATGTAAAGTTTGATTTCTTCTGTTGCAGATTTATAAGCTAGGGAACATAGTAGCGTGTGATCAGTTGATTGATAATTTTAGGTTTAGCCGCAATAATTAAATTAATAATTATAGTATTGTGTGAACATATACTTAAAGGTTGATGAATTAACGGGAAAATTTCCACAAAAGATGTGACTTTATAAAGTAGTTTGGTCGGCAAATGGTGATTAAAATAAATTAAGTGAAACCCTTTTCAAAATATCTCTTATATAATAAAAACATAGCATTAACTTAAATACGTTTTATATTGTCTGTTTTGTACTAAGTTGTATTGTTACCAGGAAATATTATCACATAATATTTGTTACACAATTATATTCTGATAAATATTCTGATAAGATTATATAACTAATTAATTAATTATTATTATCTAGATT
>OVBA01002929.1:0-21456 GCA_900406435.1 Lepidium aucheri
TAAGATTATTAATAAAAATTACTTTTTGATATAAATAAATTTTTAAAAATTATTATATTAGGATTTCTTTACAAATAAATATGATTCAAAATATAATATATATATATATATAATTTTTTTTTTAAATAAGTTTTTAATATAATATTTCTCTTTATATAATAAGATTAGTAATGAAAATTAATTTTTGTTAAAATTAATTTTTTTAGCCATTAATATTAGGAGATTTTCATAAATACCCTTATTGGCATATACCTTTTTCAAAACCTACAGTTTCCTTCGAAAATTGGGAGAGAGAAATGATCATTAGGGGGTATATTTTGAAAAAATGCATTTCAAAAGGGACATTTTTATTAATTCCTCATTAATATTTCCAATTTTCTTTTAGATTAAGATTTCTTTTTAGGTTAGAATTTTTTTTATTTTGGATAACCTAAATTTTGAAGAAATATATTTACAGTATTTTTATCCAGATCAATGAAATAAATAAATCTTCAAGAAATTTTCAGATCATTGGATCTGACACGTGGAAGAATCTAGGTGATTACTAATTTTGAAGCCCTTCTTTATATAATAAGATTACTAATTTTGAGAAACTCTTATTTATATATTAAGATGGTTATTAAAGAAATATTCAGGAAATATTTAGATAATTATAGTCTGTTAGGATTATGATAAAGATAATTAGTTTGTGATAAAACTAAATATTGAAAAAATCTAGGGAGAATTACATAAATACCCCTCAAAGGAGGATATTTTCATCACTGCCCTCATTTTTCGGATATTTTTAAAAAATGCCCTCAATATTAAAAATGACCAAACTACCCTTATATTATTATTTTTATATATTTTTACAAATTTTTTTCCCGCCAAAAAAATATTTTTTCCCTCCAAAAAAAAAATTTCCCACCAAAATTTTTCTGCTTTACGCAAAAATTATCCCACCAAAAAAAATTTATAAGGGAGTTTATAAAGTTTTCTTATAAGAGATCTTATAAAATTTATAAGTCTTTATAAGAGAGCTTATAAAATTTATAAGGTTTTATAAGAGACCTTATATAATTTATAAGGTTTTATGATGAAGCTTATATAATTTATTTAGTTTTATAAGATAACTTATAAAATTTATAAGATAACTTATAAACTTTATAAGGTGTTTATAAAAAATTTATAAGGTGTTTATAAAAAATTTATAAGGTGCTTATAAAATTTTATAAGGTATTTACAAAAANTTATAAAAATTTATAAGGCTTTATAAGAGACCTTATAAAATTTATAAGATTTTAGAATAGAGCTTATATAATTTATAAGGCTTTATAAGAGAGGTTAAAAAATTTATAAGGTGTTTCAAAAAAATTTATAATGTGTTTATCAAAATTTATAAGGTTTTATAAGAGAGCTTATAAAATTTATAAGGTGTTTATAAAAATTAATAAGGCGTTTATAAAAAATTATAAGGTGTTTATAAAAATTTTGCAAAGATTTATAAGCGCACTAATAAAAAAATTTTGGCGGGAATTTTTTTTTTTCCGTAAACATTTTTTTTTTGAAGTTCCATAAAAAAAACTTTTGGCAGGAAACTTTTTGTTTTTGGCGAGAAATTTTTTTTTTGGAGGGAAAAATTTGCAACATTTCTATTGAGGGTATTTTAGTCATTTTTGTATTAGTGAGGGGCATTTTTGAAAAGGGGTACACTAAAAAGGATATTTCTCAAAATTTCTCAAAAATCTATTTAAAAATCCGTTTTATCAGTTTTTTAATAAATAAATAAATATAGAAAAGTTTATGATCGTTAGATTTTGATACGTGGAATCATCTTGTTAATGAGTAATTTTGAGATCCAACTTTATATAATAGGATTTTTTTTATGATTTGGATAACCTAAATTTTCAAGAAATATGTTTAAAGTTTTTTTATCTAGTTTCAAATAAAATAAATAAATCCAAAAAAATTTCAGATCATTGGATCAGACACGTAGAAGAATCCTGTTAATTACTAATTTTGAAACCCTTCTTATATAATAAGATTACTAACTTTGAAAAACTCTTCTTTATATAATAAGATAGTTATTTAAGAAATATTTAGATAATTATATTCGGTTAGAATAAGGATAAAGATAATTATTTTGTGATAAAACTAAATATTGAAAAAATCTATTTAAAAATCTGTTTTCTCATTTTTAATAAACAAATAAATACAAATTTTTTTATGATCGTTGGATTTTGACACGTGGAATCATCTTATTAATGTGTAACTTTGAGATCCAACTGTATATAATAGGATGACTCAAATACTCTCCAAAAAGTTGGACAAAAAACAGTGTGGGAAAAGTCACAAAAAAATTGACTTGTCCACTTATTTACTTTTCATGCCATTAGAAAAAAAACCAAAAAAAACTGTAAAAGAAGAAACTGTTGTTGAAACTGTCTTTCTCGCGTGTCATTTTCGTCTTCTAATTCCTCCGAAAATCTTGTTCTTAACCAAAATTTTATCTTTTTTCCAACTTTTTCTGCTTTGTTCTACGTATTGAAGGTAATGTAGTATGTCTTTTTTGATTTCGAACTCTGATATGTGGTGTTTCAAAGATTTTGATTTTTTTTAGGGTTTGCGACATTTTGTTTGCATGCATTTTGATTTTGATTTTCTGGGTTTAGTCTGACTTCTTTGGTAGATTTTGGTTGATTATTTTCTAGGGTTGGTTGAGTTTGGTAGATTTTCTAGGGTTGGTTGATTTTGGTTGATTTTCTAGGTTTTCATCTTCATTTTGGTTGGTTTTGATTGTGTTTTTACTGGGTTTAGTCTCCATTTTCTGGGTTTATTCTCGATTCTTAGTTTGGTAATTTGGTTGATTTTGGTCGATTATTCTGGGTTCTTGATACTATGGTAGAGTTGGGTAGACTTTGGTAGAGCTAGTTCATAGTGTGGTAGAGTTTGGTAGAGCTAGTTTTAGTGTGGTAGAGTTTGATAGACTTTGGTAGAGCTAGTTTGTAGTGTGGTAGAGTTTGGTAGAGCTAGTTTTAGTGTGGTAGAGTTTGATAAACTTTGTTAGAGCTAGTAGAGTTAGTTTATAGTGTGGTAGAGTTTGGTAGACGTTGGTAGAGCTATGGTAGACTTTGGTTGAGCTATGGTAGAGTTTGGTAGACTTTGGTTGAGCTACGGTACAGTTTGGTAGACTTTGGTTGAGCTATGGTAGAGTTTGGTAGACTTTGGTAGAGCTAATTTATAGTGTGGTAGAGTTTGGTAGACTTTGGTAGAGCTATTTATAAACTGTTTTATTGTTTATTTTCCACAGAAACACAGGTATGGAGGGAGAGCAGAAGTACCCTAAGAGGGTCTTGTCAACTAGACTCCTGCCCTTGATTAACAGAAGCATAAAGCACTACTGCACATTGAAGAAAATAACATCGATGATAGATTATATTGGAACTGATGCTTATAAGGACATTGAAAGGAATTCTCAACTTGGTATTATACTGAAGTTTGCCGGCACAAGGTTCTTGTGGGCAAGCAAATACATGCAACACCTGCGGGAATATGCTTGACACACAAAAGGTGAATGAGCTGTGGGTGTTGGTCGATGGTCAACCAATCCATTTTTCTTTGAATGAGTTTCAGCATATCATGCAGCTGCAGTGTAGGTTGCTTGATCCTAATGATGCGGGTTTAGCGGTTAGGGATTTATGGGGTAACATGGGTTTAGTCCACGGTGATGGTCTTAAGTGGGCAGAGTTTGAAGAGGTATTAAAGGTATGCAAGGAGTGGAATTTTGCTAAAATAAAGCAGGTGGGGTTGCTGGTGGTTTTGTATGTCACTATTTTTGGTTTGCACACCAATAATAGGATCCCAGTTTACCATGCCAAATTGGTGATGGATCCAGAAGGTTTAAGAGGTATCCGTGGGGGAGAGTAGCCTTTGACTCCCTCCTCAAATTGGTATCTCAAGCATCACAGACAACTTCTACGTTAAATTTGCATGGTTTCGTGCATGTGCTTCTCATATGGGTGTTCGAATATATCCCACATCTAGGAACAATGTGTGGAGGTAAAAGAGAAGGCCAGCTTCCACTAATGGAGTGGGCATCGCGCACTTACCATGGAATAGATATGGAGAATATCTTTGAAGATGATAAGATGACATTCTGTAAAAAAAAAAGGTAAAATTCCTCAATTGACATATCTTGGTAGAGCTTGATTGACGTGTAGTAGATCTTGGTGGAGAATGTATGATGTTTGGTAGAGCTATGGTAGACTTAGTTGACGTGTGGTAGGTCTTGGTGGAGTAGGTTTGTTGTTTGGTAGAGATATGGTGAAGCTATGGTAGACTTTTGCTGACATGTAGTAAATCTTGGTGGATTAGGTTTGTTATGTGATAGAGATATGGTAGAGCTATGATTGACTTTTGTTGACGTGTGCTAGATCTTGGTAGATCTTGTTTATCGTCTAATAGTGCTATACTAAAGCTTTGGTAGACTTTGGTAGAATTTTTGATTGAGCTACGATATACTTTGGTAGAGCTATGATGGACTTTGGTTGACGTTTGGTAGACTTTGGTAGAGCTATGGTCAACTTTAGTTGACGTGTGGTAGACCTTGGTAGATTTTGGTTGACATTTGGTAGAGGTTGGTTAACTTAGTATATATTCATGTCTGACTTCTTTTTGCTCTTTTCTAGGCTCGTGTGGTGTACCTTCTTGAGAAGCCTTATGATGATATATACCCGAAGTGGCCTGGAAATGTCCGTGACCCAAAAGTTGACAAAATGATCCGAGACATTCTTGATGGGAGTTTAGATGAACATTTTGGGATAACCCGACTTCTACAAAGAGGAAGGTCGATGTGCCCGCACGTGAACTCCGAAGCGCAAAGAAGGCAAAGTCGAAGGTGCTTGAGAAGCCAGAGAAGAAGAAATCTATTGAGTAGAAGAAGACTCACGATAGTCCAAAGACAAAGGATACTCCGAAAGGAAAGTAGTTACAGCCTAAAAAAACTTTGGCTGAATATTAGAAGTTGTCTATGGAAACAGAAAAAGAAAGGTTGGAAAATAAATGGAAGAAGGAGTATGAGGCCAAAAAACAAGGGGAGGAGCATAATTTGATGTTAGAAATGATGCAGTCCATGAAGAAGGCTTTTGACGTGATAGTATTTGATCAAGTTAACATGTCAAATGCCATCAAGCTACAGTCCGAACAGGTTGGAATACTAGAGGAGAAAAGAGTGGCGGTGACAGATGAGCGGCTTCGTAGGCTTGCGGAAACCATGGCCCAACAATACTCAATCAATCTTTGCCTCATTAAGGCGTTGGAGAGTAAACCATCGGAGGTGATGATTGCCTTGGAAGAGCCTAAGAAGTCTTCTGTGGATGAAGGTGTGTCTACTGAAAGTGAGGCACAAGAAGAAGGTGTTAAGGCCTCATCTAGGGAGAAATTGATACGTAAAAGTCTACTCGATTATGAACCGTATTGAAGACCCAATTATGTTGTATGACTTTGATATGTGTGGTGGAAGACTGTACTCTATGTTGATAATGTGACATATACATGAATAATGTTTACTTATTATCTTTCTTTGGTGTATTTCTTTTGTATTTTGTTCTGAATGTAAATATGTATGAGTTAAAGTATGGTAGTGATTGGTGGAGTTAGTGGTACTAACTCTATTACATTTTTTTCCAAAAGGAAAGATTATTTAAGGAGCAGCCAACCTCACAACCTTTGTCCCCAGCAGTAGCCACCTTGGAAAATATAGAGGTTAGTTTGGTAACTCTTTGGTAGAGCATGGTAGAGTTTGATAGTTCTATGGTAGATCGATGGTGGAGTTTGGTAGATCGATGGTAGAGTTTGGTTGATTTATATTATCGTCTGGTAGATCTTCGGTGGATTTTGGTAGATCTTTGGTAGAGTTTGGTTGACTTAATATTTAACGTGATTTATTTTCCAGGAGGAATAGATCTCTGAGAAGCAGCAAGACTCACAATCTTCCTCATCACTGAGACCCTCTGAAAACTTAGATGTTAGTTTGGTTGATCTTAAATATTTGGTAGAGCTTTATAGAGTTTGGTAGTTCTATGGTAGATCGATGGTGGAGTTTGGTAGATCGATGGTAGAGTTTGGTTAATTTATGTTATCTTCTGGTAGATCTTTGGTGGATTTTGGTAGAACTTTGGTAGAGTTTGGTTGACTTAATATTTAACGTGATTTGTTTTCCAGAAGGAACAAATCTCTGAGAAGCAACAAGGCTCACAATCTTCCCCATCATTGAGACCCTCTGAAAACTTAGAAGTTAGTTTGGTTGATCTTAAATATTTGGTTGAGCTTTGGTGGAGCTTCGAAGACTAACAATATTACTTATTGTTTTATTCCAGAAAGAACGGATAGCTAAGCGGCAACAAACCCCACCGACTCTGTGCCCAGCATTTCAACTTCCTAATAATCCAGAGGTAGTTTTGTAGTTCTTAAATATTTGGTAGAGCTTTGGTGGATTTTGGTAGAGCTTGGTGGATTTTGGTAGTTCTTACATTGGTTCCCATTTTTGCTTGCAGAAGGAATGGGTGATTGAGGAGCAGCAAAACTCTGACCCTTTGTCCCCATCATTAAAAATTGTTAGGAACCCAGAGGTTAGAAGTCAGCTGAAAACTCCAATTCAAGAAGAGAATTCCCAACTTGCGATCATAAGTCTGAAGGAAGATAGCAAATGTCAGATTTTGGACAGTGTAATCAAGGTTGGTAAAAAGAATGAATGGATATATATGGAGGACACGCTGCCCAAAGCAGCTAGACCACGTACCCTTGCTGTGAACTAGGTATTTAGTTTGCTAGAATTTGTAGTTTTGTTTGGTGGAGGTTTGGTTGAGGTAATACTTAATGTAGTAGATTTTGGTAGATTTTGGTAGAGTTTGGTGGAGCTAAGTATTAGTGTAGTAGACGTTGGTGGAGGTTTGGTTGAGGTAATACTTAACGTAGTAGACTTTGATATATTTTGGTAGAGTTTGGTGGAGCTAAGTGTTAGTGTAGTACATGTTGGTGAGGTTTGGTTGAGGTAATACTTAATGTAGTAGACTTTAGTAGGCTTTGGTAGAGTTTGGTGGAACTAAGAATTAGTGTAGTAATATTGGTAGAGCTTTGGTAGAGTTTGAACTGACTTTGTTAGATCTTGGATTTCTACTAGCTGATAGAGTAAAGTTTTGTTTTTAATTCATAAATCCCCGTTCGAAGGAAATTTTGTTATTAGGCACATCATAAATGATGACATAATACTGCCTAACTTATACGAACCATTCGGGTAAGTACATTGTTCCAATGTGAATTGGCTTCGTATCCTTGTCAGACGCGAATTGTAAGGCTTTGTTGAAACAATATTAATGTATAAATCTGTTCAATTATGGTGTTTGCTAATTACCAAGATTTACAGAGATAACTCAGTGGACGACATAAGTCCTTTAGTTGAGTTCTATCTCCAATTGTTGATGCCTAGACATTTATGGCCAGAAGATCAGTACAGATGGTTCACAGATCTGGTACATTCCTTGAATTTTGCTTAGGTTCTTTTGTATCTTATTTGGTATACTTTGGTTGTGCTAATATTATGTTACCTTATTTTGCAGCACATGTGTAGCGGTATGAATATATTCCGTCGAAGATCTTTGCAGAATCCATCTCCATATAAAAGTGATAGGATAGTGTTTCTTGATCCTGGACTATGCTGGTGGTGGTGTAAGAAGTACGAGTCCTTCACGGTAAACCCCCAAAAGTTTTTGTTTGATGACTTTTTCTGCCAAATGTTTTCTGGAAGAACCCCAACATAGTGTTCAACGAACAAGCACTGGTTTCGGGATGTCGACACATTGTACATTGCTCATAACATCAGCAATGTCTATTGGGTAGCAGTTGTCATCGATTTGGTTAAAGAGACTATTAACATATACGATCTTGCCCTCTCAGCTGTGGCGTATCAAGTATTGATTGACTCAGTCAGGTATTCTTCATCTACAACTGACTGGTAGAGTTTGGTTTATATTTGGTAGAGCTTGGTTAATCTTTGGTAGATCTTGGATGATCTTTGGTAGATCTTGGTTGATCTGTGGTAGAGCTTCGTTGATCTTTGGTATAGCTTAGTTGATCTTTGGTAGAGCTTAGTTTTTCTTTGGTATAGCTGGTAAAGCTTTGGTAGAGCTTGGTTGATCTTTTAATAAAGCTTGGTTTATCTATGGTAAAGCTTGGTTTATCTTTGTTAGAGCTATGTTTATCTGTGGTAGAGCTTGGTTTATCTATTGTAGAGCTTGGTTTATCTTTGGTAGAGATTGGTTTATCTTTGGTAGAACTTGGTTTATCTTTGGTAGAGTTTGGTTGATCTTACTTATGAATGTGATTTCCTTTTTTTGCAAATAGGCTGTATGTTAGGATGATTCCATATACATAGGACCATGCTACCACATGAGATGCGGAAACAGGTTAAAGTGAAGGCTTACACCAAGGGTGAAAGCGACCCCAGTGAACCACCAATCTGGTGAATGTGGCATTTACGTGCTAAAATTTATCGAGTGTTTAGCCCTTGGACACGAATTTAAGGAAATAGAGGATTGTTTCGTCCCTTTTATCCGCATGAAATTTGGCATTGAAGTTATGGATGAGCTTCCAATACCAGTGACAATTTATTCTTCATGTCCGCTTCCTCGTGTGGAAAATATTGATAAGGGGGTATTGATTACAGTATCGCAGGGGTTGCTTACAGAGTGGTAGATCTCGGTAGTTCTTGGTAGTTCTTGGTAGACTCACCTTTTTATTGGTAAATCTTGGTAGAGTTTGTATAAGATTTTAGAAAACTCTCTTTTGTTAACAAACAAATACTCTTAAAGGACCATAATTTTACAATGTAGAAGATGGTCCTATGAGAGTATATCAATAACTCTGATTTTGTAACGGATGAAATTTGCTAATATATTAACTTAAGAAAAGATTACCTTCTTCATAACAAAATTAAAACTGAATAGATATTAGTAAAGTTGGGTAGAGTTATACAACATGCATAGACACATAATAGAGTTTGGTAGAGTTACACATAACATAGATAGACACATAATAGAATTTGGTAGAGTGACATATAACATTGATAGACGCATAATAAATACATAATAAAGTTTGGTAGATGTTCAAGATTGGACGTCAGCTCTACATATTCGAGCATTATGTCCTACACCTTTACATCGTGAACAAGTCGTCATTTTCTTTGGGCATTTTGCCTCTAATAAGCACTAAAATCAATCTTTCAACTGTGAGTTCTTTGGCCTACCAGGTTGGTTACATACAATAGGAGGTAAACAAACTTTACGAGCCACCTCTTTAGGTATTGGAAGTGCTGCATCTCTTGGCATCACACATTTGGCATACGCATGGTACAAGCAACTCGTATAATTGTAAGGATTTGTGAGCTCAATCTTCGAACGCTTCTATACTTCTGCTACGGCTAAGGCATGCACACAAGGTATTTATCCACGTCAAATTTGTTGCAAGAACATGTCTTCTCCGTCAAATTAATCAAATATGAGGAGCCCGAGCTCGTGCAACCACTTGATGCTCATCAATGTTTTGCACATTGTACTGTGTGGCTTCGAGGAGTCTATTCTGCATGGACAAAAAAAGTATGTCAACCAAACTATACCAAACTCCACCAAAACTCTATTAAACTCCAGCAAAGTCTACCAAAACTCAACCAATGCTCTACCAAACTCTACCAAAACTCTACTAAAACTCAACCAAAACTCTACGAATCTTTACTAGAACTCCACCAAAACTCTACCAAACTTCTCCAATCTCTACCAAAACTCTACCCAAACTCCACCAATCACTACCAAAACTCTACCAAGCCGTACCTTGAAAAGTTTTTCGATTGTAGTAGTGAGAATGATCGTTGTTGCACCTGCCTTTGCCCTCTTCTTCGCGAACTAACTTGTTAACATTGCCCTAATGGCATCTATAAGTTGCATAATAGGAAAAAGTTCGCGCTTCTGCTAACGCATGATCGATAGATTCTGCTATGTTTGACGTGGTGAAGTTGTACCTATTCCCAGGGAAATGTGCACGACTCCACAAACGAATAACTGCCCTTAGCAAATACTCATATAGCCTTTGATCTAGTCTCTCTATTTGGCCGCAGATTGCATTAAACTCTGCACGCCTATATGCAGTAACAACCTTCTTAAACAGCTTAAAAGACTCTCCTCCTTTGAAATTGGACAAAATATTTTTGCGTATATTGTAAGTGCAAATCCCACGAGCGGCATGCGGATACACTTTTTTTATGGCTTTGGATATTGATCTATGCCTATTTGAAATGATGGCCAACTCTTGATCATCAGAAATGACACGATTGAGTTGTCTAAAAAACAATTCCCAAGATTCATCATTTTTGGTATCAACAACACCAAAAGCCATAGGGAAAATATTGAAATTCCCGTCTTGCATTGTTACCGTGAAAAGAGTCCCTTTATATTTTCCTTGTAAAAACATTCCATCCACAACAACAACCTTCTTCATATATGGAAATCCTCTGATGCTTGCATCGAATGTAAGGAATAGAAACTTGAACCTATCATCTCCATCTACTTCCAGCTTGATAAGTGTTCCTGGATTTGCTCATCTAATCATATACAAATACGAGGGGAGTTCTTCAAAACTATTCTCTGAAGTTCCTGTAACTAGAGCTCGAGCTTCCTTTAAAGTACGATGTGCTTTCCAGTACTTCATCTGTACAAAGTTCAAACAAAGAGGCAAAGTTAAAACTTAACCAAACCTAGCTAAAATCAGCCAAACTCTACCTAACTCTACCACACAGTGGACAAGCTCAACCAAACTCTACCATTAAACTCTACAAAACTCTACTGCTCTACTACACTAGCGTTGCTAACTCCATCAAAATCTACCATAGCTATGCCAAACTCTATCACACTAGTGTTGCCCACCAAAGTCTACCATGAATCTACCATAACTATGCCAAACTCTATTACACTAGCGTTGCTAACTCCACCAGAGTCTACAATAAGTCTACCAAAGTCTACCAAAGTCTATCATGAAGGAAATGCACCTTTAAACCAAAACGTTTGTTCAGTGATTCAGCAACATGAGAGGGAAAAATAGAAGTCCCAACACCACCAACAAAATCCAAGTATAAACGACCAAGAATATCAGGCGTTGCTTGACGTGTCCGAGATGACCTCTTAGTAACTAAGCAAGTGTGTTCTCCACAATATATCCAGATATAGTAATACGGACTCTCAGGATCATGGCGTGAAGCACGGACTCTCCAGGTGCAGTGTGGAACACAACATCTCACAACCAATAACATCCTCGATGATGATACGACATCAAAGTCAAACCTATGTAAAACAGAATATGTCTTCAACCTTGACTCAAGATAGTCTTTTGTGGGATAAATTTGTCCAACAGCTAATTGAAGTGACCTCATTTCGATGTCTAAGTACTCATCATTAAATGTCGAACATCTTTTCTTAGGAGGAAGTTTATCTTCTTCTTTGCACTTCTTCTGAACACTTATGAAGTCTTCATCACTAGACCTTGCGGCATCTACATCCTCGCAGTAGTCAAATATCATTTTCGCTTCGTCATCATAGTCAATGTCTTCATTTTCTTGTTTGAAAGTCTGCCTAACTCTACCACACGTTGAATTAACTCTACCACACGTTGAATTAACTCTACCAAAGGTTTAATCAAATGGTTCAAATTTAGGCTCACATTTAGGCTCAAATCTTACACTTTCTTCCACCAGAACATGAGATCTCCTTGAAATATCCACACAAAGACGAATTGACTCTTTTCAAATTGTTGCACATGCCCACACAATTGCTTTTCGTTGGTCACAAAGATAGGAGGTGTATCTTAGTTCATGCATGAGTTCATTTGAAATGCAACTCAGTTTTACCTTGTAGATCTCTTGATTTAGATCGAAATCTTTATGTACCATCCTCACAAACTCATTATAACACACATCTTAACTCAATTCCAATATTTTACAACCATGAGAAGTATCTACCACAAAGAACCAATGATTTTGGTTGAATTTCTAACTCCCACAGACTAAAACAATTTGATCCATAGATCCAAAACCAAGAAAAAGAAGCTCAAAAGAAGCAACAGTGGTGATTTGTGCTTCAATGGTGGTTGGCGGCATCAAATTAGAGAGAAAGAAGGCATAAAATCGTCATTCTACAAACTAGGTTAAATGAGTTATCTATGCTAAAGCTCAACCAAATGCTACCACACTAGCGTTGGTAACTCTACCAAACTCTACCACACTATCAAATAAAACTCAACCAAACTCTACTACACAGTGAGCAAGCTCAACCAAACTATACTAGATAACTCTACCACACTATCAAACTTAACTCTACCAAACTCCACCACACAGTGGACAAGCTCAACCATACTCTACCATATAACTCTACCAAGCTCTACCACACTAGCTTCACTAACTCTGCCAAACTCTACCAAACTCCATCAAAATCTACCAAACAGAAAAAACCTTAGTTATTTAGTGTTTAACAAAATGACTTCCTAATTATAGAAAAATAGTGTGGTTTTTATTCGACAGTGTTTTGTGAAGGTGAATTATGATGTGGTTGACTTTGGTGGATCTTGGTTAAGCTTGGTTGAGCTTTGGCTGAGCTTGGTTGAGCTTTGCAGCAGACCTACGCGATTGACGTGTGCTGACGTGGCACAATTCATTAATGGCATTTTTGTTATTACGTTTTTGTTTACACATCTCAAAAGGGGAAAAGGCAATTAAAAAAGAAGAGTATTTGAGTCGTTTTCGATAATTCCACACTATTTATGTCATTTCCCTATAATTCTATACTAGTTGAGTAAATCACTCTAAAGATAAATTAATCACGAAACAAATGATGAATATATATATCATGTGCGATATTTTTATGAATGTTCTGCATGTACATAGTATTCATATTTTTTTTTGCCAACCAGTATTTATACTTATTTAAACTAAGTATATATTTTGTTTTATTTATTCATAATATATGTTGATTTATATATTTGAATGCATCGACAAAATCATTGTATGTATATTACTCTTGAAATTTGATATGTGGTTTCATTTATATATTTCATTTACTAATAATTTATATGTGGTGTGTTTAATTAAAAATATTATTTTTATATATACTTATATTATAAAAATTTAATTTTTATGATGATTTGTTATGTATTCCAAATATATCTTTTATACAGATGTTAATTATTGTTTTTATGCATTATATAATAATATTTTATCTCTAGTATCTATATAAACGTTAATAGTATATATAAAATCCATAACATCTTGGAATTTTTTATATATAAAAGTTAGGTTTTGATACATTATGATTTTTGTATATAAGTTTTTTTATTCTTGTTATTAAGTTTTTAGACTCATTATCTTTTAGATTTTGGACCTATTTCATTAATATTTTTAGACCTGAGATTATTTAGGGTTTTAAATTTAAAGTTTGTTCATTTTCTATAAATTTATAATATTTAGTTAACATGAAATAACAAAATCTAAAATATTCAAAATTTAAATAATTAAGTTTTTGTTTTAAAATAACTTAAATATGTTTTAGATATTTTTGATTAACAATGTCTATTCAAAGAATTCAATATCGGTTATTAAGGATGGTTTCTATTTTATTAATATATCTTAGTTTAATTTTTTAATTAAAGAATTGATTCAAAAATTTGTTTCTAAATTTGTTAGCAAACAATATTTCAAAAATTAAATAAGTGCAAGTGATATTTTAATTTATATACATACATATATTCTATTTTTAAAACTATAAAGTCTCGTTAAAGGTATTTTATACCGAGATATGAAATATATATTTTTTCTAAAAAAAGTTGTATAAATTAAATTTACATAAGGAAAAATTTACTAATTTTTTATTAGAGGTATTCATCAAAAATGTCATGTTTACACTTCCTAATTATATGAAATGCCTTTTTTGCAACTTTCTCCAGACTAAAAATACCCTTCAAAAGAAAAAGAAATTACAAGAAGTCTGGTGCCTTTTGTGCTGCCTCACAGTCAGTTTCTCACTTCTCAAGTAAAAAGACTTTAAACTTTCATCTTCTTCTCCCTGTAAAAGGCAAGACCTTCTCTTCTTTCTGTAAAATCTTCAATCCTTTCATCTTCTTCTCCCAGAAAATCTTCAAAAAATGAGGGTTAAAAGTCGTTGAAAATTTGATTTCTTCATTGGGATTTGGGTGTTTTGAGATTTCGAGAGTTTTCAATTGAAGATTTGGGGGTTTTGATGTGAATGGTAAATGTTTTATGTTTGTCGAGTTTTAGTTTCAGAAATTTCGATGGAGGAATCGTGTTCGAGAGTATGGTATCGAAGGTTTTGGGGTTTGGTCGTTAATGAAAGTTTTGTCGTTAATGGCAAAGGTGAAAAAGATGAAGACAAAAGTATAAGAGTTGTCCATGTCTTTAAATTCTTATTTACATGTGTCTTTGTCTTCGTATACTTATTAATATTTGTCCTTGTCTTCAATTAATTTCTAGTGGCTTGTGTACACAAAGCAATTGTTGTCCATGTCTTCAAATTCTTATTCACATTTGTCTTTGTCTTCGTATACTTATTGATATTTATCCTTTTCTTCAATTATTGTCTAGAGGCTTGTGTACACGAAGCAATTGTTGTCCATGTCTTCAAATTCTTATTCACATTTGTCTTTGTCTTCATATACTTATTAATATTTGTCATTGTCTTCAGTTATTATCTATTTACTTATGTACACGAAGCAATTGTTGTCCATGTCTTCAAATTCTTATTCATATTTGTCTTTGTCTTTGTATAATTATTAATATTTGTCCTTGTCTGTAGGATTCTTCTTCTTCTTCATCATCTCCACTTTCAGTAATTTAACAGAAAAACAAAATCCCAACTTAATAGACGAACAAATTAGAAAACAAGATCTAATTAGAAAACAAGATCTAATTAGAAAACGAGATCTAATTACAAAACGATATCTAATTAGAAAACATGATCTAATTAGAAAACGAGATCTAATTACCAGACATCTTTTTGATTAGGACTCTCATGATTCTCAATCGCCATTTTTGAATGCAGAAAAGACTCGATCTTACTTGTGTTAGTTCGAAGCTTTGAGACAAAAGGATTAGAAACAGTGAAACAGTTTAAGAAAGCCAGAGGAGAGAGAGATTGATGAGTTGCAGATTTGATTAGGGACTGTTATCTTTTGAAAGAAACGAAACAGTAAAAGAGGGCATTTCACACAAGAAAAATATAAAAGGGATATTTCATACAATTACTTTTGAGAAGAGGGCATCCCACATAATTATTTTTATTTATTATTTCGATTTTGATGCAATAATTTTTGGATATAATTTTTTTAATTTGTGTCATCTAAGTTTTTAAACTCATATTTTAAAAACTTTTAGACATATATTCATTAAAATTTTTAGACTCATGTTCATTTAGAGTTTTAAATTTATAGTTTGTTGGTTTGCCACAAATTAATAGTGTTTCGTAAACATGAAATTAAACGATTGATGTGAATATGGAAATATTTAGTAAATTAGATTCGATAGTTATAGCCTTGAAATATTATCAAGGAATATGTTAGAAATTCAAGGTATATTCATCCATATACAATTGAAAGTTTGTTTCTAAATCCGTTAGCAAACAATATATTTAAACTAAATTAGGATAAGTAATATTTTATTATATATATATATATATTCTATTATTAACTATGAATTTTTGTTTTAGATATTTCGTAGCGAGATATGAAATATTTGTTTCGAACAAAAATTGTATATATTAAATTTATATAACAAAAATTTACTAAATACTTATTATTTAGGTTTTGATGCATTATAACTTTCGTATTCAAATTTTTTCGATTCCTGTCATTTAGGTTTTTAAACTCATGTTCTTTTAAATTTTTAGACTCTTATTCATTTAAGTTTTTAGATCCGTATTCATTTATAATTTTAAACCTATGTTTGTTGGGGTTTTAAATTTAAAGTTTGTTCATTTGCCATAAATTTATAATGTTTAGTAAACATAAAATTCCTCAATTATTTATTAAAATATTATATTCCATAATTGTAGGGTCTTTTAAAGATAGAACATATATTATATATTTTTATTAGATAGTAAAATTTGAAATATTTTGAAATCAAAATGAATAATTGAAAAATATTAGGTTTGTTCATTTGACATATATTTTGGATTTTTAATAAATATGAACAAATAAAATTTAAAATACTCAGTTAAAAATAATTAGTTAGTGTATATTTATTTAGCATTGATTCAAAAAATATATATTAAAGTTTTGGTTGTTTTAAAAATTGTAAAAGGCTTTAAGATTTTGGACTATTGTAGATATTCTTAGCAAGTTAAAATAGACATATTCGAATAAATGTATACAATAAGAGTATATTTATATAGTGTATGCTTTCTAGGAAATTAAATTTTTTGAGAAAATAAGGATTTCTATGTTTGTGTAAGGAAAATAAAGTTTAACTCGGAAAAAAAGAATAAACAGAATACGATATTCAAATCATATTTTTAAGGATTAATTAAAACTGAACATTCAAATTTAATACTATTCCTTTTTGTTTCCTATTAATTATTAAATAAATAATAATATTCCATATTTTATATTATATTCATTTGATTTTAATTTTATATGTTTCAAAAATTTGGAAAAATAATAATTAGATAGAAATTATAGATTTATAATTTAAAAAACAATAGCCAATATATAGTAATTATATATATATTAATTACTTAAAAAATCACTATATATGATAATTATATATTAAAAATATCTAGGAGGTTTTCAAAAATACCCCTATTGGCATGTACCTTTTTCAAAACCTACTATTTTCTTTGAAAATTGAGAGAGGCAAAATGTCATCACGGGGTATATTTTGAAAAATGACATTTCAAAATGGGCATCTTTAGTAATTCCTCAAATATCTATTAAAGTGAGTCTTTTTTCCTTTTTGGTCGAATATTAAAGGGTATCCTATTCAAATAACATGCAATTTGATATATTAAACCAAATTATAGAATTTTTATATACAATATTTAAGAAATATAAATATACTAAAGAAACATTAATTATGAAAAATCCTCTAGTATTATATAGTGTATACAATTTTATATATAAAAATATATTTTTTAAATTTTAAATATTAGTAAAAATAAGAAATAATATTCTATATTATGTACATACAAATAGATTTTAAAAATATAAACCATAAAATACGTTTATATACATATATAATGGAATATTCTATGATTCTATGAATAAATATGTAAGAAATTTAGGCAAGATTCAATGTAGATGTACAATAATAAGATAAGGTATAATATATATAATATTAATTAAGGATATTATTTCACTAACCTTTCCATAATTTTTGAGTTCTTACTATTTTAATCAAATATTTAATGACATTCATTGTAATTAAGTATTACCTTTTAGGTTTAGTGTTTGAATTTTTTTATTATTATTATATAGTTGATATTGAAAATTTTGTAATTTTTTATATATTTGAGATAAGTTAAAACGAAAAAATGTCTGTTTCTAATCTTAGATATGATTTATAGTAGATTATAGGAGATTATGATAATAATGATGACCCACAATTATCAAACATCTATAGTACATAATTATCAAAACTAAATAATATGAAACTTTTATATATGGCCCGTAGTTATCAAATGAATAAAGTAATTTTTATGTAGTATAAGAAACTAGTATGACCCGAAGTTCATAAGCTCAGTTTAGGAAATTTTTTTTTAAAACTAATTAACTAAATGCAAAGACCTAAATATTGTATTCGGAAATTTGTTTAATAACCTATTAGATAATTGGATAATTATATGTGTTTACTATTTCTTAAAATTTGTTAAGTTTCATCTTTTGTTTTTTCATCACTAATATTCTAGTGACATTTCATTTTAAAAATAAAAATTTTATGGCTAAAAATTTAAAAATACATCCTTATACCCGCATTATAACCCATGAATAGACTATTTTAATTGTTTTTTTCACTGTATTTATTTAGATTGTTATACCTGTATTGATATTTTGGAATATTATTTTCGACATGCTGTTTTAGAGACTTAAAACCGAAACTGAAAATGATCTGAATAGAGAAACTGAACATAAAAAAATACTAAAATAGATCCTAAATCTATGTAGCCAAAAAAACAGAATTCGAATCCGAACCAAATTTTATCTTTTTCGAGTTTTCTTTGACAACTCATATACTATATTATATTTTTTTAAAATTTTATATTTTTATATAGGAAATACTCAAATCCTAACTCGATCTATGACGAATCAAATTTTATCCGAAAAAATATTTGAATAAGTCTTAAACTAAAATAACAAAAATATCAAATTAGACAACTCAAACCCGACAAAATAGTAGAATGTATCTTAAATCTATGTATATCAAAATCGAATCCAAATTTGTACCGGAACCGAATCAATAACCGATATATATTAGTAAATTTTAATATTTTAGAGTTTTTTTAATTAATTGTGAAATACTTAATAAAAATATGTAACAAAACCTATTTTAAAAATATTTTAAGGGTTGTTATGAAATTTAAATTAATTTTCATATAGTTTAGAACACAATCAAAATGAAAGTGTCTCCCTTTTTAATATATAAAATAATGGAAACTAAGAAATATTTATTATTTAGGAGGCTTGCTCGGAATCAGGTCTTTGTGTATGCTCTTCCCCAACATTGGTATCATCGTCTGTTATGAATGAGTTAAGTTGGAAAAAAAATTTATTATTTTTATTTTAAACTTTTTTGTTATATTCTAATTTATTTTAGTGGCACATATATTTTCATACTCCCTAAATTATTGTTAGAATAATTATATCTTCATAGATAAGTAGTAAAAATAGAGGGAGTATTCTATTAATGTATAAATAATTTCTGAAATTATTATATGAATATATACTACGTAATGTATTGTATAATAATTTATACAATATGATTAATAATACATTAATAATTATATCAATAAGATTTACTCTTATATAGAATATAGTACATGTTTTTGTTTTAAATTATATATTAAAAATAATAGAATCAGACAAATACTAATTATATTAAATTAAAAGACAGTAATATACTCGTAAAATAAATAATTTTACAATTATAAGTAGATAAATCTGTAATTAAACTGTTTTAATATTTAGTTTTTAAAATTATAGTTGATTTTTATAATTTAAAAAATAAAATTATTAGGTTTTTTGATTAATTCAAAATTAATCATAAAAAATATTAAGATTAATAGATAAAAAATGTATAATAAATAAAAGAGAATCACATATACTTTTGAAAATTTTAGTCTTGCAAAACTGCAAGACAATAGTGACATTTTGATTCAAAGAACTCAAAATATATTATTGGACATACTAAACATTTTACAAACGTTAAGTAATTAAAGTTTAATAATTAAATTAGTTTTTAAAAATATTTAATACTTAAGATAATGATTTACCTTATATTAATTAAAATTAAAAAAAATTGATAAATAAATCGAATAAACTTACTCTGAATTTTTGATACAATATTAAGTCTTTTTGTTTGCTTTCCATTCATATCAATAAGATCAATATTCTCATTGTACAATGTTTTGATCGATTACGTTTATGTTATGAAAAAAATAACAATATCTTATGATATAAAAATATTAGAACAAAAATTTAACTTCTTATATAGCAAATGTCTCTTACCAATCAAAAGTCATTTAGATCCTGCATAGTTGATAAAAGGGTTTTTTGAGTCCTAAGATCAAATCAATTGAGCATAGTGGTAAGGAATGTGGAAGTTGTCGAACCAAATACTCAGAGATGCTTGTAAACAACCTATCTACTACTAGATCTTAGTTCAAGCAACCTACCATTCTATCACTATGATAGGCTATGATATTAAGGTGAGCTTGCAAACTAGACAATAGAATAAATTACAGTAAAGACAAAATTAGAACATAATTTAAATGATCAAAACAGAGAAATAACCTAAAAACAGAGCACAACAATTGAAATAAGATAGAAATAAGATTAAAGACATAGATCTAAAGGATAGGGAGGTTGATCGGCGATAAACTCGCCGATCCCAACTCGCCGAACTCTTTTGAGTAATCCCTAGACCGGGACAAGGCTAGATCAACACGTTCTCACGGTGAAGACCCCTAACCGGATCGGATGATCCATTACGGCGCTAGCCGCGATCAAGCCAAATTAGATCTCTTTTGATCAGGGAGAGATCAACATTAAGCTTAGCCATATGAGAAGATATCGAAGTTCAGATAATGGCTAGAACGGCGAGGGAATCAACGGATTCACCTCCGATCGCCCTATCCTCGAGATCCACACGGATCTACTTGCACCTCATGGGTTGAGTGCGGAGGATTAGGGTCGATCTAGATTGCATAAACATAAAGAACTTAAAATGAAATTGCAGAAAGTATTGATGAAGATCAAACTTAATTAACTAACTCAAAAACATAATCATAAAGAGTACCTTAAACAAGCATAAAGGAAACAACAATAAAAATAGAGAGAGTTTTCACCTAAACATTAGATAAAAAATGATAAGATAATGATTAGAGGGTATTTATAGGGTCACTTGCATAATCCTAATGGTCAAAACGACCTAAGTCGGTCAACCAGGATTCTTGCCCTCGGAGTCCTTGCGCGAGCTTGGGCACCGAGGAGTGGTTCTTGTCTTTGTCCTCGGGGGTTGAGACTGAGTGGATGGTCCGAGTGTAATAGATTTATCTTCCCTCACGACAGATAGACTAAGGCTGGTGACTAAGGCACCTTTTCCTGAGCATTCTGAGCGGTCCTCGCCCTGCAATCCACGAGGTAGCGATCCGAGTTTGCACGATATTTTTCGCCTAGCTGCTGATCCAATTGTCCTCAGCTCCAGTTTTAGCTCCTTTTTGCTCATTTTCCTAGATAAAACTCCAAACTCCAAATGCAAATGCAAATAAAGCAAAACAAACCTAAGTAAACGGAAAATCTATCTAGACGGATGCAAAACTACCTAAAACAAGACTCTAAAACCATCAAAAATCACACACATCAGCTCCCCAAACTTAGATCTTGCTTGGCCTCAAGCAAGTGCAATGACCTAAGGTAGAAAAGCTGCACACAAAATGGGAACATCTAGTCTAACGAACAACTTTCTTAAGCTAAACCGTAATCTACACATTGGCTCTATCATTTTGGAAACCGCAATGTAATCATCCCCAAACATAGCATTCAACCTATGGATTCCTATCACCTAAGCTGGTCTCTAAAGGTACAAGCCTAATTCCTTATTTCTTTTTGGTGCGATCCTCAAAAGAGACTAGAGATCAAGAAGTACATGTTTTGACTTCCCTA
>OVBA01002930.1:0-31055 GCA_900406435.1 Lepidium aucheri
TGAAGTGTTTGACTGTTGGGGAATCGACTTTATGGGACCATTCAACCCACCGTCTCATGCAAATCACTACATCCTCATTGCAGTGGATTACGTTTCCAAATGGGTTGAAGCTATAGCTAGTCCCACTAATGACGCCAAGGTAGTTATCAAGCTGTTCAAGAGTATCATTTTCCCCAGGTTTGGAGTACCTCGAGTTGTAATTAGTGATGGAGGCTTGCACTTCATCAATAAAGTGTTTGAGAATCTGCTAAAGAAGAATGGAGTTAAGCATAAGGTAGCTACGCCTTATCATCCACAAATCAGTGGTCAAATGGAGGTGTCAAACAAGCAGATGAAAGTTATCCTAGCTCGAGTTGTTGGAGCGTCAAAACGAGATTGGGCAATAAAGTTAGATAACGCGATGTGGGCATATAGAACAACTTTCAAGACTCCAATTGGAAGAACTCCATTCCAGCTGCTGTATGGAAAATCATGTCATCTGCTAGTTGAGATAGAGTACAAGGCACTGTGGGCTACGCGGATCATCAACTTTGATCTCAAGACTGCTCAGGAGAAAAGGCTTCTAAATCTACATGAGTTAGAGGAGGACAGACTTGACGCTTATGAGAGCTCGAAAGTGTACAAGGAGAAGACAAAAGCCTTACACGACAAAAAGATTACACTCAAGCTTAAAATGTTCCCTGGGAAACTGAAGTCGAGATGGTCTGGTCCATTCCGAGTCAAGGAAGTTATACCTTATAGAGCTGTCACCCTGATCAACAAAGATGGCAATGATTTCACTATAAATGGGCAGCGGGTTAAGCTATACCGATCTGATGAGACTATTCCCAAGAGAACCTCCATTTCTCTCGATGAACCAACCCACCTCTGAAGAGTGTCAAAGTCAAGCTCAGTGACTTTAAACAAGCGCACTTGGGAGGCAATCCCATGATATCCTTGTGAGTAATTAGTTATGATTATCCGTATTTTGAATTTTTCTTTCCTATCACTATGATTGTTTTATTTTGTTACACAAACCACGAGCACTAGTTTCACAATTTTTTTAAAAAAAAAAAAAAAAAAGAGGGCAACTCGACTGATAATCGAGTGTGGGGCCAAGAGAAACACACCACTCAAATTTGGTTGTCTGCATACCACACATCTTGTCTCCTCCTTCCCGACATTATCTTTTGCACTCCACCACGCCTACACACTTACCATCTATTCTTTCTTTTTATTAACACTCAATTTCTTCTTTTATTTTATTAGCACTCGATCTCACTCTTTCTCTTTCATCAAAATCATCACTTACCTTCATCTTCTTTTTGCAAGTTTTTGTGCTCAGGTGCAACCGAATTTTAAACCCCAGGCAAAGTCTTTCTCCATGGTTTGAGCCTTCTTGCTCACGCTGAAATTTTGTGTTGCTTGATTCGAGTGTCCTGAGTTTGTGGTTCGAGCTTCTTGGTTAATTCGTGCTCAGTAGATCGGGTGTCTCCGTCAACACCAAGCTTACGCATCGCCATGCCGCCACGCCGTCACGCAGCCACACTTCACCGCCTTGAAACTCGAGAATCGTTCAAGTGTTTAACTTCAACGCGCCGCCGTCTTCACACTTGGACCTTGTTCGAGCCTCTCTACACGTTTCAAACTTTGAGCTATTGTTTTTCTCCCCGATCTCAAGTCACGCGCCCCAGCACCGCCATCACGTGATAAACCTCCTTCACGGTTCGAGTCATTCTTCATAGTTTGAGCCTCAACTACACGCGCTACCACGGTTTGAGTTAGCTACACAGTTCAAGTTCTTATTGGATTTTGCTTGCGGCTTGAGCTTACTGGATAAGGAGGTCGAGAGAAGACTCGTCACAACATCGCAAAACACGTTCAATGGCACATTCACCTATAGATGTTGAAGAGGATTCAGATTCGTCGACACCACAGGCGTTAATTCGTAGGACAACTACAAGACGCAGAAAAGAAATCATGGTTGAACCTCAACAAGCAGAGAGAGTTGTCGACGCATACAATAGCTTAAGTGATAGTGATGATCCGATTGGAAATCTCGACAACAAAGAAACAAGCTACAAACCGAGTTACAACGAGGCACTAAAGGCACTAAAAAGATTGGAATTTGTAGGAACACACTATCTACATAGGGATAGCTTCAAGCCCTCGTCCTAGTTACAAAAATGAGACTATTCAATTCCTAGCGTCTGTTGAGCTACAGACTTATGCGGCTAATGAAAAGCGACTTTGATCATCAAAAAGATTTGGTGCTCTGACATTCAGAGTCAATGGTACCAATTACTCATTCTCTGCAACCCAGTTCGATGAGCTTTTCGATCTCACTCCATCGCGAGGATTAGATACTAGTTTTGACAGAGAGGAGACTAATTACATTTGGCAGTTGATTGCATCTTCAGCACCGTACATAGCTAAGTCGAGCAGGAGCATGAGAATAAGGAACCCTGCAATCTGTTACTTCCACAAGGTAATTGCAAACACTTGTTTTGCTTGATATGAATCAGGGAATGTACACACCACCGAGCTAGATATGATTGACTTGGCACTCAAGGATTTTATCAATTCTTCGACCCTTGACTACGGGCTGAAACTGGTTGGAAATCTGAGTAACAATGGGTTTACGAAAGCGTTGATGGAGCAATTTATCAAGTATAAAACGTGGGCAGGGACTTTACCACCAACGAGCAAGTCCAAAATCTGTGTAAGAGGAATTATCACTAGGATTTTAGAAGCTTGCAGGTGCTCTAAACAAATCAAAATCAATTCAATATAAGTGGCTCGACATTCCATATTTGGGTAAACACAAGGTTTTGCGGAAGGCGTTAGGAAGAGGGACTTGGTTGTACAGATTCAGACAGCCAGGTCATGCAGCAGACTCGATAATTATACTCCTGAACCCATATATCACTGCGCTTGAACTACGCAACAACATCTCATTCATGCCTCCAGTGGATCTTATCACTCAACCGCAGGTAGCCAGGAGTACACAACCATAGGAACCAGAGCCAACAGAGCAGCAGAGTGAGGAACCCGAATGCTATCATTTTGATGAGTATGTTGATCCAAAAATGCCAAAAGGAGTTCAGATGGAGCATAAAAATCTTGCCAAGGCACAAAAGGCGATAAAATGAAATACCAAAGTGATACACTTCATTCTGAAGACGCTCAAATTGATACCTGGTTCTAGCGCTAACAATAGAGTTGAGACTCATCTAGAAATCTGAGCACTGAGTCCTCCACCACTTCGACGGTCTGCCTATAGCTCCAGACCAATTGGCAGGCACTCAACCTCTGATCAACCTCGTCGCGCGTCATCTGTCAAATACCAACCAATGCCACGGCCAGTACCCTGCAGTGGGAATCCACTCCGCAAACTTTTGGTTTTGACTTAAACGCTAGCAATACTCTATCCACCCATACTATTGAGCTCAACCTTGAGCAAACCTATGAATCTCCATGACATCCCATACTCCGCTCCCACAGAGAGCGTACCCGGAGTGTTGAGCCTCCACAGGAACCAGAGGTGCAATCACAGCCTCTGACACTACAAACATGAATTCCCTAGATTGATGCGTGAGATTCTATACCATAGTTTGGTTTGGGTACGTTTGCTCAGCAGGTTCAAGCTCCCACCGTTGCACACAACTGCCTGAGTCTTCCACATTTGATCAGTACGGTTCGAGCTCCTATCATTACATGCAGCAGCCTGAGTCCAGCGTGTTTGACCATCATGGTTCGAGCTCTCAACAGCTTCCACAATAGTAAGAATACAACTTCCTTGATCCAATGAGCTTAATGTCATTTTACAGCGCTCCTACAGAACAACAAAATCAGGATGCTAATGACATGGATGTGGATTCCTTCGGATGGTCCATTTTCCCTTGAGGTACCAACTTGGAACTCTTCTTGTACATAACTCTGTATTTTTATTTTCATGTCTAGGATCATTTTCCATTCTTTTATCTACACAAGGGACTGTGTGATTTAATTTTGGGGGAAGATTCCAGACAACATTTGATCATGTTTTCTTTGTTCTTATTTTCTGTTTTCATGCATTCATATAAGTTTTGATCATGCATACATGTAAGGCATAGAAATAAACAAAATTGAGCATGTCATGCATTCATGTAGGATCGAGTCTAGATGCATAGAGAATTATGAGGATTATAACCGCTTAAATTTGCTAATTGACTTGCTATATTCAAGGCCCTACTTTCTAAGTTCTTTCTTGCATTCCATGCTTGTCTGAAAATTAAGACTGAACCATGCTAGGAAAGTTTAGCATAAATCTCACGCCATGATTGAATATGTTTTGATTTGACGCATGTCCTCACTAAGTGATAACCATTAAACTGAACGCTAATTATCATGTCTTTGCATCAATCTAGAGCTTGTAAATAGAACATAATACTTGGATTATCTTTTCCCTTTATGCTGCTACCTTGTTATCCAAGTAGAATCCCCACCTTGCCACATCTAAACTTCTTTCAAACCATGTGTTGCTTGTGTGTGATGTGAGGCCTATTTTTGGTCTGAACTTGGTATAAGGCGTTAGGTGAGAGCTGACAAAGCTATGGTCTTATGTAGATTCTGGTTCACGCTTTTTGGAGCATACTAGGGCTAGATGGCTATCTTAGGTTTCGAATGGGAAGCACTCGAATTTAAGAAGAAAAGGATACGAAATGAATGGGAATAAATAGAGCCAAGTGGAGTAGTCAAGGAAAAAAAGACAGAATAAATTAAGTATATAATAATCTAGTGGAAGTCTTGGGAATGCTATTGTGAAAGGTTCTAAGTGCAGTAAAAAAGAGAAGACTCAAAATGTCTAGATAAGCTAATAACAAAATTGAACCAGAAAGTGTATTGCGAAACCCAAAACCACTAGAAGAATAGTTCAGAAGCCCACCGCCTTAAACTAAAAATGAAAGGCTAAAGTTGATGATCCTATATGAGATGATAAAAAGAAAAATGATGACCAATTGAGCAGGTAGCATAGGATCGTTTTCTGGGATAGATTTGGCTAGGATGAGATTCATTTTGGGTGTAGCGGGTAGATAAGATCATGGATTTGTATGCGTCTATTGGTTCTCACCTTTAGCATTATGCTAAAGTTCAGTCCGTTCATGAGTGATCCCTTGTGCACATTAGTTAACCAGTTACAGAAAAAGAGATCATTTTGATCTCTCGACCTGACCCTCAGCCAAACGAGCTCTCTAGTGATGTTTAGACATGATCCACGGTTATTGAACTAATGAATGTTAAGAGGATATGTTGATTTGAATGCTTGATTTGGTTGTGTTTGAGCTTAAATTAAACTGTGATTGTCATGGCTAAAGTTTTCAAGTAAGGCTTGTTTGATTTGCACCATTAGAACTTGCAACTATGACCTTGAATTTTGTATTCGTTTGAGCTTGTTTCCGGTTCTGAGTTCCCGCCATTGCAACCTCTTCTCCAGACTAGTGTTACACATTTGCTTGAGGGCAAGCAAGATTTAAGTTTGGGGAGTTGATATGTATGGTTTTTAGCACATTTTAGGAGTCTTGTTTAGCCGTTTTTACATGCATATCTAATACATTCTCATCATTTTAGAGTCCAAATAGCTTCATTCATTTGCATCAGAATGCATATTGCATTCGATGGGATTTTAGGTACTGAAGGTGCAAAAATGGAGTGTTCTGGACTAGTGGCTGCAAAGAGATGCAAAGTAGCAGCACTTGGAGTGTGATAGGAGCTGGGAAATAACAGATGAAGCTCAAGTACAGATTGAGTCCCCTCAAGTTCAAACTAGAGTGGAGTGGCGAAGGACACGGGAAGCACTCGAACTGTAAGCTGACACTCGAAAAAACGCATGTTGCGCTGGAGTTGTAGTTCGAGTATATTGTATCTTGAGACGCAAGGTTCCTTATCATGGACCTGATCAGCGTCTAGATCGAGTTTGGCTTCAACTGAAGATTGGGCTTTTTCTTACTGGGCCGAATTCCACTTAAAGTTGTACTGAGTCTTCTATATAGTTGGAGTTTTTCTAATTTTTTTGGATCTATTGAGTTTTTATCAGAGTGATTATTCTTTTCCGTGCGAGCAGACTGAGCTCTTTGTAATTCCAGAATGAATCTTTTTGATTTGGGGTTTACGTTTTATGCAATTCAGTTTTTATATTCAGCGTTGATTGCAATATTCATTCGAGTTCATCATCTATGTTATCCAATATTGATTTTGTGTTTAGCGTTGATTTCATGAGTTCTGAGTAGTTATCTAGGGCTCTTGAGGATGAGTTAGATCAGCGTAAAGCTTAGGTTTTCTAGGTTGCTTGAGGTTAGAATTATTAGGATCTCTCCTGTTTTGGTGCGTTAATTACTAGCTTTATTCTGATCAACTAGAGCTTGTTCTAAGACGCTCTAGCATCTGATCGGTGATTGATAGAGCGTTTGATTGAACCACTTCAGGGATTTACACGCTCGGCTCGAGGGATCGAATGTCCAAGTTGTGAATTGGTTCTAAGCGGGTTGATCATTCATGCCAGGTAGATTATAAAATGCCTACGGGGATAGGGTCTGTTAGTAGTCAACTCGAGTTTATTTGCCACGAGAGTAGATTCACTATTATTGTTCTCACTGCCTAGAGATTAGCTTTATTAAGTATTGTCAAGCGCTTAGTTAGCTTAAGAATCACGCTGATCTGTGATACTCACTCCTCGGGAACCTGTTTTCTTACCTTGCATTAAATTCATTCTTAACACTGCCGTCTATTGTTTCGCTTTAATTTCTTTTTTTGTTGTTAATTGATTTGTTAACTTTCATTTTTAGTTTGATCTAGGTTGTTAAACAAACCACACTTTGATTGGCTTGAATTAGGATAGTTTACTGCATTCTGAGTGATAACTACATTCCCAATTGGATTGACACTTATTATACTGCACCGACACATTAGTGTAATAGGATTTGTAAACCTGAGTAAAATCTTGTTATCAGTATCAGCATGTGAGGCGGCTTAGAGGATACTAGCATTTCCTATACATTATAGGTATATTCCTGTTGAGAAGATTGCTTTCCATGAGAAGGATCAACAAGTTATTATGTGGAAAGATGATGATCGTGTAGAAAGTCTTTTGAATAGGAAGTCTATAGATCAGTCGATAATTTTGGCTTGGATGGCCCGTAATAAGATTGATGAAGAAGTTAGGAGTCTAACATATGTTGAATTCCCTACAAAGCATGTATACAATAAAAAAAGGTTTGGAATAAAAGGAAGAGAAATAAGTTTGCTATAGGACGGATCTACTATGTTCTTCCCTTACTTCGAGAGTTGTTCTACTTGAGAATATTTTTTAACATAGTGAGAGGTCCTACATGTTATGAAGATATAAGAACTTTTGAAGGTGTTATATATGAGACTTTTAAAGAGCTTGTATTGCTAGAGGATTACTAAATGATGATTCTGAATATATAGAAGCAATTGTTAGTAAAAGTAAATGGTCATCGACATGTTCTTTGCGTTAGGTTTTTGCACACATGTTAATGACAAAGAGCTTATCATCACCAGAAATTGTGTGGGAGAGTACTTGGAAATTTCTTTCAGAAGATATATAATATAAAAACGACAATTATACTCTATGCAAGGTATCAATACACCATGTACATTTTTAAAGTTTAAACTATTGTTTTCTAGTTTGTTTAAATTTCTATTTTTATTTTTATATTATCTCACTCATATTTAAACTATATTATGTTTTTACAGAACTTACACTCAATGAGAATCAGCTGAGGAATTGTACATAAATGAGTTGGACTGCATATTGAAAGATAGTGAAAGTTCTTTGTCTAGATTTCATTCAATGCCTCAAATAGATTTGAATTCCAATTCAGTTACAATGAATCGTTTTTTGTTTGAAGAACGTAATTATGATTGTGAGAAATTGAAAAGGGAACAAGATAGAGATGATACACTCAGAGTTTTAACCATATAATCCTACTGCAAGTGCACAACAAAACGAAGTAGTATTCTAGGATCGAATCCACAAGGATAAAGTTGTTATACTATCGATTTTATGATTAAACTAGAGATAAGTTAATATGAAGTAATGGTGGTGAATACGATTAAACAACTTAAGAAATAAACAGTGTAAACTTAATAAATTAAACATCAAGTTCAGGGAAATTCATAGGGAAATCAGGGAATTCGAACCAAGAAACTATTCAAGAACAATCAAGTAACAATCTCGACTCAGACATAAAGGTATAGACAATCCACAATCGTAGTATTGACTACTACTTCTAGCAACCTAGAAATCCTAACTGTCGATTAGATGGCGAATACTTTATTGAATTTGAACCTTATTTGTCCCTAATCATTGATTCCTAAATCCTAGAAACCCTAAACCTGATAAGAAAACTACTCAAACATAGAAGGAAGAACAAACAAAGAAAAAGAAGTAAACATAATGAAATTGCAATATAAGATAAAAGAGGGTTTAGAAACCTTATCTAATGGTGTTCTGGAGAATGAAATCTTCCCCGGCAACGACTCCAAAAACTTGATGCGTATCAGGATTTAACCTAAAGCTATCTACTGCAAGTGCACAACAATGAAGTAGTAATACTTAAGGATTGTATCCACGAAGAACCAAGTATTGCACTTTTGATTATCAGCTATGTTTCTCAAGCTATACTAATCAGATTTTGAAAGTAAACTAGCAACTTAAACGATGTAAACGATATTATAAAAAGCACCAGGCATAGGGTATTCATTGGAAAATAGGAATCTAACTAGGGAAACTATTCAGAATAATATTTAAGCTCAATTCTCGACTTGAATAGAAAGGTATAACAAGCCTACTCTCGTAGTACTTGGGAATCTACTCGAAAATCTAGAGGTCCTAACTCTCGTTGATTCCAATTTTGAATATGCATTAACAAGTAGGTTCAACTATCCACAATCAACCTAAACATCAGCTATCACGGTTTAGGATTGATTGCTCATGTAATCTAGTTCAAATTCCTAGCAAGCTTTTGGAGAGCTAACAACCTAGGTTCATAGATTAGTTGATTAGGCTACTCTAAGCATTAAGTACAAGAATTAGATGGAGAATACTCTTATTAGATTCAATTCTATTTATTTTTAATCATTGATTCTTGAATCCCTAGAAACCCTTAACCTGATTGGTGAACTACTCAGAATTAATTGAGATTGAAACAAAAGACATGATGAAAATAAACTTAAATTACATAAAAATATAAAAAAGAAGTTTAAAGATTCTTCTCAATGTTGAATTCTCTCTCTCTCTCTAGCTTACTGAATAACTCTCAAAGTTCTCTGTGAATAATGAACGATATTGAAAAAGAAACAGAAAATAGAAGTCATGAGATCTAGGTGCAAAAAAGGAAAATTAGGTATTTGCTTTGTATGCTCGTTGATTGATCGATTATGGTGTTGATCGATCAATTACTAACTTGTGTGATCGATCTTCCAGCTAAGTAGGTCGATCGTGCAGTCGAACAATGATCTGGAAAGCAAGCTTGATCAATCGATCATAGGCTTTATGCGTGAAACTTCAAGTAATGCTCCAAAACCATCCAAAGGAGACTCTAATGCCAATAATCCAAGTTTCTATGTTTTCCACCTGAAAGTGACTCAAAACATAGATAAAAACTCTAAAAGTAGGCATGTTAGTGAGCTCAAAACCTGTAAAATAGAGGTATATCACTTCCCCCAGACTTAGCTTCTTGCTTGTCCTCAAGCAAAGAAAGAAAAAAACAAAGAGAAGATTCCCTCAAGGAACTCATTTGTCATCAGACATTGCACAATACACTCCATATGAACCAATCAACACTTATTTGTTGGTATCGAGACCACCTTGTACTTCCCCCAGACTTAGCTTTTTGTCAATTAGACTCCACAATCGATATCAAAATACCTAAATGCACCATACCGACATCCTAATCATCTAAGTGATGTCTCATCAAGGGAGTATCGATCAATGAACATATGGACTCATCATCAGCCTTAATCTGAACACAAGACTATCTTCTTATGGTTCCTTTCCTCTCATTCCATTCATTTTCAGCTGATTTTTCCCTACATACCTAGGGTATCATTTTATTTTTTCTATCGGCTGCTCCACCAATTTTTACCTACTTACCTAAGGTATCATTTTATTTTATTTTCTATTGGCTGTCCAACCATATATCTCTCTACTTACCTAGGGTATCATTTTATTTTTTCAACTGGTTGGTTCTTTAGCAACTCAAAGAATGAAAGCATAAGTGGCTTCATTGGAACAAAATATTTGATCCTTGGCCAAGTTTTGTATTGCTTCAACTTTGATTTATAGTTACTTCAGAATCTTAAAACATTCAAATATCTAAGAGAGGGGAATCATACTCACACAGATAAATCTTTTCAAGACTGAAGAGAGGAATCCGACCCAATGCATAGCAAGCCCCTTGACAAGAAAATTAAGTCAGGTTAAAGTTGAAATCGGCATAGATTCTTCGAATACCTGAAAATCGATAAGTGTCATTGAGAAGATGCTTCGTCTCTAGGTTTTCCAATAGTCAATTGATTCCCAACAAGTGCATATCAACAATCCTAAAGCATAGGAGTGCAACAATCCTCAAAAATTATGGTTCCTTAGACAACAGGTTTCAAAAGCTCAAAAGCATATCATGGATAGAGTTAAAATATGAACATAACAACTAAAAAGAAAAAAAAAAGCAAAAAGGTGTTAGTCACAGCAAGTCTATCTCCCCCAGACTTACTTCACACCGTTCCTGGTGCGTAAAGAAGCTAGAAGAGATCACGACTTACGCATAAAAGGAAACAAAAAAACAAAAATAAAGAAAGATAAAGGTTAAGAAAAACTAATCACTCAGGGCTCTGGCTCTCTCGATCTCCTAGTGCTTGTCTACTAATGCATATCAGGTTTTAACCCTAAGCTATCTACTGCAAGTGCACAACGAATCAAGTAGTAATCTAGGGATCGTATCCATAAGGACCAAGTTATCACACTATCAATTCTGAAACTAATTTAGAGCTAAGACAATTGAATGGTTGTTGGTAACTAAATCTAAAACTGAATTAACGATTAACAATAAATGACTAAAACACCAAGCTTAGGAAACTCATCTAGAAAACAAGAAAATCGAATCAGGAAACTATTCAGGTAACATTCATTCAACAATCTCGACTTAGACATAAATTTATAACCAACCCACTCTCGTGGCATCGATCACTATATCTAGCAACCTAGTAGTCCTAACTCTCGTTGGTACCAGCAAACTAATATGCATTATTGTTCAGGTTTGATAAGTCCACAATCAACCTAAACATCAGCTATCGTGGTCTAGGATTGATTGCTCACCTAAGAGGATCCAATTCCCTAACAAGCTTTTAATATGTTAGGTAATCTAAGTTCATAGATTAGTTAGCTACTCTAATATAAACCTTAAGTATATCAATTAGGTGGAGAACAGATCAAGCAATTCCTATTTGTTCCTAATTCATAAATTTCCTGCAACCCTAGAAAATCCTAAACTTGATTGGGTAACTACTCAGACATGATGAAGAAAAAAAATCAAATTGCAAATTGTATTGAAAAGCATAAAAGTAAATTATAATGAAATAAGAGGGTTCAAGATTCTTCTCCAATGGTGTAAGGATCGAAATCTCTCTCCCAAAATCTCTAATACAGGTTGTTCTTTCGAGATGAGTCTCTCTCTAAAACATAATAAAAATTGCTCTTATATAGTTCCTAAAAGCGTAGGTACAAAAATAGGAAAATTAGGTTTTTGTCCTTGTCAGCTTCGCTGATCGATCTCTAATAAGTGTTGGTCGATCAGTCGGTCGAACGCATTCCTTGCTAGACAATTGAGGATCGATCAATCAAAGAGGGTTCAAGATTCTTCTCCAATGGTGTAAGGATCGAAATCTCTCTCCCAAAATCTCTAATATAGGTTGTTCTTTTGATATGAGTCTCTCTCTAAAACATAATAAAAATCGCTCTTATATAGTTCCTAAAAACGTAGGTATAAAAATAGGAAAATTAGGTTTTTCTCCTTGTCAGCTTCGTTGATCGATCTCTAATAAGTGTTGGTCGATTAGTAGGTCGAATGCATTCCTTGCTGGACAAACGAGGATGGATCGATCAAAGATATGGTAATCGATCGATCTAGACTTTGAAACTCCACATATTGTTCTAATTTATCCTCGGTCAACCTTTAAAGGCATAATCTGAATTTTAACCTGTTTTCCACCTGAAAAGACTCTACAAAGAAACAAATAATCTGAAAACATGCAAATTAATGAGCTTTAAACTGATAAAAATGAGGTATATAAATTCCCCCAGACTTAGCTTCTTGTTTGTCCTCAAGCAATGAAGAAAAGATTGAAAGAAAGATTCCACTCCATAGAACTCATTCGTCATTAGATCATTGCATATCAATCGCATAGTAAACCACACAATACTTACCTGTTAGAATCGAGGCCACCTTGTACTTCCCCAGATTTAGCTTCTTGCCAATTAGACTCCACAATCAACATCAAAATACCCAAATGTACCATACCGACTCCCTAAAGTATCTAAGTGCGGTCTCATCAAGGGAGTATAGATCAATGGACACATGGACTCATCATCAGCCTTTATCTGAACACAAGATTATCTTCCTATGGTTCCTTTCCTCTCATTTTGTTCATTTGCAGCCGATTTCTCCCTACTTACCTAGGGTATCATTCAGCCAATTTCTCCCTACTTACCTAGGGTATCATTTTATTTTTTTTATTGGTTGTCCAACTAGATATCTTCCTACTTACCTTGGATATCATTTTATTTTTTAAACTGGTTGGTTCTTTAACAACTCAAAGAATGAAAGCATAAGTGGCTTCATTGGAACAAAAAAATTTGATCGTTGGCCAAATTTTGTATTGCTTCAACTTTATTTTATAGTTACTTCAGAATCTTAAAACATTCGAATACTTGAGAGGAGAACCATACTCACACAGATAAGTCTTTCAGGACAAAAGAGAGGAATCCAATCTAATGCATACCAAGCCCCTTGACGAGAAAATTAAGTCAAGTTAAGGTTGAAAATCAGCATAGGTTCTTCGAATACCTAAGAATTGATATGTGTCATTGAGAAGATGCTTTGTCTCTAGGTTTTCCAATAATCAATTGATTCCTAACAAACAAATATTGATGGTACTTAGTTCATGTTATGCAACAATCCTCAGAAATCATAGTTCTAAGTAGTCGGTTTATAGGCATCAAAAAGTCAACAAGTAATCAAAAAGTGAATTAGTAACAACGAACATCCTCCTCCATACTTATTTTACACCATTCTCGTGTAAGAACAAGATTGAAAGAGAATGTTTCACATAAAATGAACAAAAATCAGATGTATCGAAGGAAGGGAAGAAAAATGGTGAACTTGTACCCTTGATCGATCGATCTCTATCTGTGAGCGATCGATTAGGGTATGAGCGAGTTGTAGAACAAGCCTGGATTGATCAACAAGTCGAGCGCACAAAGCCTGGTCTCACTGATCGATTGATCCATAGGTCATGGGCAATCGCACGGTCGCGCACACACCTATTTTCTTCCATGATCGATCGATCGTGTGTCTAATCGATCGATCGATCCCTGTTTTTCTGAAACAGAACAAAAATAAAACAACAAAATAAGAACCAAATGATGCAAAACGAAAACTGAAAACTTACCAGTGGGTTCTCTCTCACTTAGCGCTTATTTAAAGTCATTAGCTTGACTTGAAATCCTTAGTTCAATGGAAGATCATTCAAAGGTATGGAAGTTTCATTGGTAATGTCCATATCCACAAAATAATGCTTCAAATGTTGGCCATTGACAACAAACTCTCCTCCCTTTTTGTTTAACAATACTACAGCTCTATATTGACGTACTTCCTTAATGGTGAAAGGACCTGACAACCTTGACCTAAGCTTTCTAGGAAAAAAATTCAAACGAGAGTTAAACAAAAGTACCAAATCATTAGGAGCAAAACTATTATTAAGGATACATTTGTCATGTGCTGCCTTAGTCCGTTTCTTGTAGATTCTCGTGTTATCATGGGCTAAGTGTCTGATCTTTTCTAACTCATTCAACTGCAAGATCCTTTGTTCAGCTGCCGGTTTGATATCATAGTTCAAATGTTTTATAGCCCAATTTTCCTTGTACTCGAGCTCAACAGGATGGTGACAAGACTTCCCATAGAACATATGGAATGGGGTTGTGCCCAATGGAGTCTTGTAACCTGTCCTATATGTCCAGAGAGCTTCATCAAGTTTCCAAGACCAATCCTTCCTTGTCGTACAAACAGTTTTTTGCAGTATGTTTTTGATTTGTCGGTTTGAAACTTTGACCTGTCCACTTGTCTGGGGATGATACGGTGTAGCTACTTTGTGATGAACCTCATACTTCTTTAGAAGACTGTTGAAGGTCTTGTTAATGAAGTGAGAACCACCATCACTGATGACAACTCATGGAATACCAAACCGAGGGAAAATAATGTGTTTGAACATCTTCAATACAACCTTAGCATCATTCGTTGGGCTAGCCAGCGCCTCTACCCACTTGAAAATAATCAACTGCCATAAGTATGTACTGATTCCCTTCAGAATTAGGAAACGGTCCCATGAAATTGACTCCCCTAACATCAAAGACTTCAACTTTGAGTATGAAGTTCTAAGGCATCTCATTCCTCTTGCTAATGTTNTGCTAATGTTACCTTGTCTTTGACATGAATCACACTTTGAGAAAAAAGCATGAGCATCCTTGAACATAGTCGGCCACCAAAAACCAGCGTGTGGGATCTTCGAAACTGTCTTGAAGGTTGCAAAGTGTCCAACATAAGAAGAACCATGACAATAAAACAAGATCCCTGAAATATCATCCTCGGGGATCCATGCCACACCCAGATTGCATTTCATAACAGACATTTCAGAGCGAATCCAACATTGCTAATTCTCAGGAGCACACTAGTACTCTTGTGTGCTAGCATCAACACTCGTGTTTACCCTGTTCCACTCACACGCCTCTTCAATTACATGTGCAAATGTTATATATGCATTCTTATCTTGTCCCCCCCATGACATTACCGTTCCTTTGTTTCCAAATACCCCACATGATCCAAGCGAGAGCTTTCCGTGTTTGGCTATTATTGTCTTGTTTATATATCTCAAACTGCATATTATTGTAATACTTGTCAATACTACCCCTAGTGGTATTTACAAAACTTGAGATATTTGTTTTTCACCATACACATTTGGCAAAGTCACAATCAAAAAGTACATGTTTGATGGATTCATCTTGTTGCTTACACACTTGACATAATCTATCAACCCCGAGACCACGTTTTCACAAAGAGTCAGCCACAACAAGTGCACTTGAGAAAGCTCTCCATAAAAGGAATTTAATCTTAGGTTGGATCTTGAGTTTCCAAATTCTTTCTTCGTTTTGTTCACATATTGCACCTGTGTTGTTTCAGGTTTAGACCAAAATTGGGGCTTCATTGCAAGTCAACAACTACTCTTAACATTATAGCAGCCATTTTTCGTAAAGCCCAAACCCAAGAGTCTAAGATACTCACACAGGGGGGAAAGGTACAATGCACTGCACATCCATAGGAAGGAAAAACGTATGAAGCTCCAACAAATCCCATGTTCTCTCTACAGTAATTAGCTCTTAAACCAGTAAATTAAGATCAAAAATACTTTCCTTGTTTCAAGGCATGCGCAGTTCTTCATCCAGGATCCATTAACTGAGCCATACACTAGTGTCTTGGCTGTTACCAATTGATCTCATTAAGTCACAAAAGAGGAGTTCTCAGCCTTTTTCATGACATGTATCAATGCTTCAGAACATAAGATGAAAATGAAAAGAGAAAAGGGATCCCCTTGATGCAGTCATCTTTCCGGTTTGATGAAACCAGAAGAAGTACCATTAAGGAGAACCGAGTACGAAACTGAGCAAATACATTTCATGATCAAATCAATCCATCTTTATTCAAAACCCAACCTATGTAAAAGTTTACGTAAGAAAGACCATTAGACTCTATCATATGATTTTGACATGTCTGTTTTATTGCCATAAAGTTTGTATTACATCGTGAATTGGTATGTAAGGCATATATCATCTCGTGCGCAAGGAGTACATTGTCGGATATAAGCCGTCTAGAGACAAACGCTCCTTGCGGATCAGAAACCAAACCCGGTAGACATTTTTTAATTCGATTACTCATGACTCGGGATAAAATTTATATGCAACCAAGCACAAACTAGTTGGTCTCAATTCGGTCGTCTTATTAAGATTCTTTGTTTTAAGGGATAAAGCACATTTGTCTATAATTCCAATCTTTTGGTAGAGTACTCGTTGTAAAGAAGCGTTTAACTTCCTCAGTAACTTTACCACCCATGAGATCCCAATAAGATTGGAAGAACACACTCGTCATCCCATCAGTTCCTGGAGCTTTGTTGGCCTTCATACCAAAGGCAGTTGCTCGTATCTCGCTTGTTGATACTGACTTTGTTAACATTTGGTTCATCTCATCCGTCACGTGAGGTTGCATACCTTCGAGTAACGATGTAGCAACTTCTTGGTTTGTTGAAGCAACCAATTTCCTAAAATACTCAACAGTTATCTCTCCTTTCGACCCTTCGGTGTAATGTTCTACACCATCATAATTGACAAGAGAAATAATTATATTTTGTGTTCTTCATTTTTGTACACTACTGTGAAAGAAACTAGTGTTTCTTTCTCCACTCTTGAGCTAATTTTCTCTGGACTTTTGCTTCCAGAAAACTTCCTCATCCTTATACGCTTGAGACAAGAGTGTTTTAAGCTAACATGTTGTACATATATCGGGTTGAGTCTTACTCTCTTCAGAATCAAGATGCTTTTTGAGTTCTTGTATTTTCATACCAGAGTTAACATCTTTTGTATGTTTCCATACTGCGAGATCCTTCGTACACTGATGTAATTTTTCCATTAAAGCTGTAGACCCTACACGATCTTGTCTTCCCCAACTTCTTTGGATAAATTCTTTAACACCAGGTTAAGAAATCCAACGACGATCAAATATGAACGAGCCTTTTCTCTGTATATTATTCTCAGCAAAATATAGGAATATTGGCCTATGGTCCGAGCCAGTACGTTGGAGGTAATCACTTTGCACCTTTGGCCACACGTGAAACCAAGTTGTGTTCCAAGAGCTCGAACTAATTTACACTAGATATATGAGTTATTATGGTTTCCAGACCATGAGAAACAATTGTCGGTAAATTGAACTTCTCGCAAGCCACAATGGGAGATCATGTTGTACAAGGGTATAAAAGACATCGGAGCATGCATGGTATGACCAATTTTATTGTTATTACCAGTTAACTCATTTAGATCCCGAACGACTAACCAAGCATCAATCCGGTTATTGCCAATTGTTACCAACTCATCCCAAACATCTTATCTACGACTCCTTTGTGGTGCACCATACACATGAGAAATAAACAACTTCATTGATCCCAATTGAACTTTTACATCTATGGTGTTCTTATTTGATTAAATGACAACAATATTATATAAAGATTTCCATATTAATGTCAACCCACCACTTTATCCAATTGGATCCACAACATGTAGATTACCATAACCTAACGAAACTTGCAAATGTGAAACATAGAATGGAGGTTGTTTTGTCACTATGAGGAACATAAAATCATGAAAATGGTCATGCCTTAACTCCCTGAGAATCTGAATTATCAAGTCGCTCCCCAAGCCTTGGCAATTCCAGTTGAGGAGATTCATTGGGTCAGCGGTTCCTTCTCCGAAACCACCATTATGGAGTTACGTTTTGCCACTATGTTTGCTGAAACATCATCATCATCCTCACTTGCCTTTTTTTTGGATTTGTTTCCTTGTCTGCTATAGTTAATGTCTTTTCACGATACACCAATACCATACTCTTCTTAGCTGCTTGACGTTTCCACTTATTGGGACACTTAGTAATTCTTTGATACAACCATTTCACCATGGAAGCTCACACCTTATAAGTCAAAGCATGGGAAACCATTAGATTACGAGTATCCACATTGTCATCATCAGCTCTAGTGCATTTTCCCTTGTCTTTGTTTCTGTCTTCTACCAAAGCATTGCACTGATTTTCGTTATTGGATGTCATCACACTGACTGAGAGATCACGATATGGGCTACGAGAAAATGAAAGATAAGGCCTCTTTCCTTGTTAATGTCTGAAGCAATAACTACATGTGCTTCTAAGCGAAGGTATCTTCTTTGACCCTCAGGATTGTACTCTAAATCCCAAACTAAACATCTAATGCGATCGATCCTAGCTTGCTTCTCTGTTGGGTCCGCAGTGGAGAGATTATTTCTCATCACATCTAACACTGCCTTTCATATTTTTGGTCTTCTTGTCTTTCAATCAATACCAACATCAGATTCACAAAGGACGCCGAAAAGGGGATCGTCCTTCTGCAATGATTTCACATATATGTCCTGGATATTAGATCTTGCCATTGTAGCTGACAGCCGGTTTAAGGGATTAAGCAGACAACATGTTTTATCATGGGTAAGCCTTTGACATTGGTAATAGTGCGTCCTTACTCTTTCATATTCAAAGCCAATGTTTACCACCCCTCATGATGGTAATTTAAAATCCTTGAAGATCTTTAGTGCTCTATTGATGTTGGTAAGCACCTTGGCTATAATAAAACCATTGCTTTTAGGCTTGAGATGATCAAAAGCCAACTCCACAACTTGTCCCAAAAACTGTGCTATCTCTAAGAGCAAGTCTGTGTCGTAACACTCAAGGGGAACATAGAGTATTCGTACTCAGATAGGCAAATGTTGAAGGTTGTCCTCTGATGGGTTCTCCTCTCATCACTCCATCACAACTAGTCTTGGGATTTATAACCAAACCGATTTTTCCGAATCGAACCAAACCAAGTTTTGGACAAATCGGTTTGGTTATCATTTTGGTTTGGTTTGGTCGGGGTAACCGAACAGTTACCTGATAACTGAAAATTATCTAAACCTAAAATTCTCTAAACTCTAATCGCCTTCTTCTTCTTTGATTCTTCATCTTCTCCATCGATATTCTTCATCTTCTTCTTGTCCATCGATTTTCTTCTTCTCCATCAATTCTTCTTCTTCTCAATCGAGCTCCTTCATCTTTTTCTTCTCCACCATCGATTCTTCATCTTCTTCTTCTCCATCATCTCCATCGATCTATTTCTTCTCCACTGATCTTCTTCTTCTTCTCCATTAATCTTCTTCACCACCTTCTTCTCATTTTTCTTCTCCTCCTCTTAATCGATCTTCTCCTTCTTCTCTTTCTTTGATTTTGGGTTGATTCAGAAGCAAAAGAAATTCTCGAATTACCCGATACCGACCCGATCTGAATGTTTTTGTATTTTGGTTAATTTTGGTATAATATTTTAATTTCCTAAATACCTAAATTTCAATTTAACCGACCCAACCCAAACCGTTATACTCAAAGTCGCATGGATAATCAAAACACTTCAATCTTCATACGTCTAAACGTTAGAGTTCAAAACGAGAGAAGATCTTGCTCTGCATCAAATATGAACTCGAATTGGTCCATGGGAAGTGCAAAACCTCTGCACATGTCTTGTAGCCTCCACATATGAGGCATAGCATGGATGAAATTCGACATCCGTTGAATTGTTGGGTTTAGAAACCTTCCCATCAAGCTGCATCCTTTTCTCTCGACGACACTCTTCTGAGGAACACACCGAAGCTTGTATGGCTTCTCATCACCAAAGATCATGTTCTTCATAGATGTATATAGATGCTCTGACATCAACACTCAAAGGTACACAAAAGCTTGAATTATTAGTGATCTGAAGCTTCCTTCGCTACTCTAACACGGCGGCTCTTCACAAAAATAGGGCATCATCTGTCTGTGATTTGTATCCTTCTCAAGATATTGCTATATTTGTTTTGTATACAATTTGAATAGTCAAATAAAATCAAAGCCCAAATCAAATAAAATCAACAAATTTGTTAAAAGGAAAAGTTTTATTTTTGTATAAAGTTTACAAATTTTGCAGTAATTTTTATTTAAAAGGAAAAAGCTGGTGATGTCATACACGATGATGCGATAACATCTGGCAAAGAACTGGACCAAAGGACTTCAAACTGGACATGAGTACCAAACCTGAAGTATTTGTGATTGGTTAGAAGCATCATTTATTTAATTCAATTGTTTATTTGCTTCAGTGTTATTTACTTAAGTATTTGCTTCATTTTAATTTACAGAGAAGTGGGTTTTCTTTTGCTTACGAGCCAACTCTTCCACATTCTTTTGCTTTGGCTATTTGTTTCATGTTTTCATTACTATTTAAACTAAATGAAAAACCAAAAATAGGCAATTGGTAATTTCCAAAAGTTGTGTTGTGTTCTATTTAGAGTTAGACCATCATTATTGCAAGGTTCTTAAAGGTTTCTTAATAATATAAAAATATAAAAGTTCTGAAAAGTAAAAAAAAGTGGCTGAAAAAACAAAGATCGTTTCTTATATTAGAAACTTTAGAATTGGGTTTCTTACACTTGTCAACATATTATTGGATCTGTATTTAAAAAAATAAAAATTTAAATAAAAATTAAATTATGACAAAAAAATATTATTATTTTAAGAGATAAGAACCCAACAAATTTTAAAACCGATAATGCTGCTCTTACATTCTTTGTTACTCACTGTTACTAAAGCCATGGCTGAGAAGTAGTCGCTATCACACGACGCTGTAGATTTCCAAAAAGTGATCGTCTAAGGTTAAGGCTCTGACTAAGAGATTTGAATCCGACTGAATCTCGAGGGATCTAATTTTCTTCTCCACCGCATGAAAGATTTATTCCTTCATAGTTAATGCTTCCGTCATTAAAGGGGAGTGATAATAAGATTTTACTACACAATTATCCTACTCTATTAGAGTGTCAATGTAGCATAGAAGGTATCGGTCCAAATGAGTACAAATGCTAACAATTGGGATATAATCAAATCCATCTAATCCAAGCCAATCAGGTCAAGTGAAATGTCTAACAACCTCAATGATCAAAGTAAAAAGCAAGCAATGTTGTAAGCAATTGCATAAGATAAAACAGAACTCAATAAAACAAGTAATCAGAAATAACAAGCAAACACAACAAAGATAATATGAAGGATAAGAGGGATCTTGAGGAGTTGGAATTGATCAGTAATTCACTTAGACTTACCAAGATGCTTAACAAACTCACTCAAAAATGATCTCTAAAGAACAAGTTCATAAGAAATTAAATCCACTTTTATGGGAATCAATCTTAGACAAAGCTACATTCAGACCATATCATCATAGGTGAAAAATAATTAAGCAGCCATGAAGAAACAACTCAAAAATAATTGATATCTTTTATCGACACGGTGATAAAGGTAGCTTTTTAGGGTTAAAAGGGGGAAAAGAGAGAGAGAGGGTAAACGGTAGAAAACAATCTGGAAAAAGGATCGCCGAGAAACAACCGTCGTCGTCGTCATCATATTCATCTTCATTGAGAGAGCCATATGTATAAATAGTCCTCACAGTCACTTACTCACTCTCGTACTGTGAAATCTTCTCTTACCTAAGAGAGAGAGACAGAAAAAGAATAGCAAGCGGAAATGGCGAGCCCACATAAGCCGTGGAGGGCGGAGTATGCTAAATCCTCCAGGTCTTCATGCAAGACTTGCAAGTCCCCCATTAACAAGGAGACCTTTCGTCTTGGAAAGTTGGTTCAAGCCACTCAATTCGATGGCGTCATGCCGGTACGACTCTCTCTCTCTCCAATGATTTCGACCCGTCTCTGTACTGTAACCATTTGCTTGTTACTGTAGATTCTATAGCTGCTATCTAGAGAATGTTACTTCCTTTTGTGGTTTCTGTGAGGTAGATTGGGTTTCTTTATCGTTGAAATCGACGATAAGGGTTTTAACTTTGTGTGCCTGCGTGTGTGGGTTGTTTTCTGGGTCTACTTTTGTGTCAATCTTGTTTCCTTTTGTAGTTTCTAGCTTTCTTTCATTCTCCTCACATAATGTTCGTTCCTCCTTTATACCTAGTTGAACGTGATAAATCAGCAAATGTCAGCTAAAATTTTAGTCACTTTTTTGAGTGTCTATAGTACTGGACTATGATTGCAAAAGGCTTATGTTTTTGCAATGACATGTGTGAACTGCTGTTTTCCCCTGACAATTTCGAACTCCGGAGTTTTCAATTTTCTGTTTGAATGATCATCATCAGTTGTTTACCTCTAAACTGTGTTATTCATGCGCTTTTGTTCGTGTTTTTGTTTTCTTAACATCCCCCATTTTAGTTATAGCTCCAATAGACATGAAGATTTTTAACTGACGTTTCCTCTCTCTACTTCATTTTCACCTACAGATGTGGCACCATGGTAGTTGTATACTGAAGAAAAAGAAGCAGATAAAATCGTATGTGAAAACCAATTTCACTTGTTACAAGTTTGGAAGTGTTCAGCTGTCAACCCTTTCTTATGTCTCTTGGTTTTCCTAGGGTTGATGATGTAGAAGGCACAGAATCACTTCGTTGGGAAGATCAGCAAAAGATAAGAAACTATGTCGAATCTGGAGCAGGGAATAGTGAAAGCACAAACACGAGCAGCAGTGGTGGCAATGCCAAACTGGAATATGGGATTGAAGTGTCACAAACCTCTCGTGCGGGTTGTAGAAAGTGTAGCGAAAAGATCTTGAAAGGAGAGGTGAGATGTTCTTATTTTCTTCTACTTTATCTGTCATAAGATCTTACTGGTTGTAACATTCTATATGAAATGGTTCGTCCTGCAGTGAGTCATTGTTATTCTTTTTTTTTCCAGGTACGTGTATTCTCTAAGCCTGAAGGCCCAGGTAACAAGGGTTTGATGTGGCATCACGCGAAATGTTTCCTTGAAATGTCTTCCTCTACCGAACTGGAAAGTTTGTCGGGATGGAGAGACATACCAGACTCAGACCAAAAGGCTCTTCTTCCATTGGTTAGAAAAACCCTACCCGTAGCCAAAATTGGTAAGGGTTTTTAGGTGTTTGGTTAGAGATTAGTTCCTTGTTACAGAACTGTAATTTGCAGTACTACAGTCTGGTGTCTTATTGTTAATTGGCACAACTGGAACAGAGACAGCAGAAGCACGTCAAACAACTTCAAGAGCAGGCACAAAACGAAGAAAAGAGGCTGATGATAATGAGAAGTCGAAACTAGCTAAGACTAGTTTAGGCATGTCTACAAATGGTGCTTTACAACCTTGTAGCAATGAAAAGGAATTGGAGGCCCAAACTAAGAAATTGTGGGACCTGAAGGATGATCTGAAAAAGCATGTAACAACAGCTGAGTTGCGGGAAATGCTTGAAGTAAATGAACAAAGTACAAGAGGATCAGAACTTGATCTGCGAGATAAATGGTAAATAACACTGCTAGCTGTTATGGAAGTGAATTGCTTGGGAAAATAATTATGAATTGTCTTCTGTTAAATTTTAAATTGTTGTGTGGATATTCGTAAAAGGTAGTTTGGAGTAAAGAATCCAATACATCATAATCCTAACCTCTCCTCTTTGTTTCTTTTTAGTGCTGATGGCATGATGTTTGGTCCACTTGCTCTCTGCCCAATTTGCTCTGGTCATCTTTCTTTTTCTGGAGATATTTACCGATGCAATGGTTACATCTCGGAATGGAGCAAATGTTCTCATTCCAGTCTTGATCCAGAACGCATCAAAGGGAAGTGGAAAATTCCTGAAAAAACAGAAAATCAGTTCCTTTTAAAGGTAAATCAGTCGTTTTGTAGAGTTGATATTGGTATGAGTAAGGTTAGTTGTGGTGTATATCATTCGTGAAGTTGATTTTCTTCTTCTGATTCCTTGTAGTGGAATAAGACTCAAAAGAGTGGGAAGTCAAAACGTATAATGCGCCCTATATCATCTCAGTCTCAGGGTCAAAATTCTAAAGATGCAGCTGACTCCTCAAGGAGTGAAAAGCTGGCAGATCTTAAAGTTTCAATTGCTGGAGGCTCTGAAGAACGCGTATGTCCACTATCAAAGTGTAATTCAAATTATCTGTGCACTTAAATGCTTGATGGGATCATTTTGCAGAAAGCATGGAAGAAGAAAATTGAGGAAGCCGGTGCAGAGTTTCATGCTAATGTTAAAAAAGGTATGTATTACTTGAGGGTTAAATTTAGCTATTGTGAAAGTGTAGCTTTTGAAATCTGTTTCACAATTATGCAGGTACAAGCTGTTTGGTTGTTTGTGAACTGACAGATATCCAAGACGCTGTAATGAGAAAGGCAAGGTAGAAGAGTACTTTTATTGTGCTGATGCTCTTTCACTCATCAAACTTGTTGCTCTCACCCTGAACGTTGGTGTTGGTATATATGTGGCAGGAGGATGAAAGTGACAATCGTGAGAGAGGATTATCTATCTGACTGTTTTAAAAAACAGAGGAAACTTCCATTTGACAAGTACAAAATTGAAAACACTAGTGAGAGTCTGGTCACTGTTAAAGTAAAAGGGCGAAGCGCTGTGCATGAAGCGTCTGGCCTCCAAGAGCACTGTCACATTCTTGAAGATGGGAACTGTATCTATAACACAACTCTGAGCATGTCTGATCTGTCTACTGGCATCAATAGTTACTACATACTCCAGATAATCCAAGAAGATAAAGGTTCAGATTGCTACGTATATCGTAAATGGGGCCGAGTTGGAAATGAAAAGATTGGTGGTAACAAACTGGAAGAAATGTCAAAGTCTGATGCGGTTCATGAATTCAAACGTCTATTTCTTGAAAAGACTGGAAACACATGGGAATCGTGGGAACAAAAGATAAATTTCCAGAAACAACCTGGAAAGTTTCTCCCATTGGACATTGTAAGCATCTATATCCTTTTTAGGAACCCCTTTCTCGTAGTTTATTAAGTTCTTTATAAGTTATTTTGTATCTTTTGTTTCAGGATTATGGAGTTAACAAGCAAGTAGCAAAAAGAGAGCCAGTTCAAACCAGTAGCGACCTTCCTCCTCCATTAGTAGAATTAATGAAGATGCTTTTTGATGTGGAAACTTACCGGTTATAACCTTATTTGCCATTATTTTCCTCTCCTGTGTAGCAAAACTGTATGAAGTAACCTAATAATCACTTCCACAGATCTGCTATGATGGAGTTCGAAATAAATATGTCGGAGATGCCACTTGGGAAGCTCAGCAAACATAATATACAGAAGGGTAATTCCTGCTTGTCTAAGATTAGGTTTCTTTTCCCTTATAAATGATATCTTAGTTATACAGCACATTTTATTATGTTATTTCTTCTATAGGTTTTGAGGCATTGACGGAGATACAAAAGCTATTGAGTGAAACCGACCCCCAGCCTTCTACCAAAGAAAGCTTGCTTGTTGATGCAAGTAATAGATTTTTTACCATGATCCCGTCTATTCATCCTCATATCATTCGAGATGAAGATGACTTTAAGTCAAAGGTACTTGCCAAAGAACATGAACCAACCATTTTAATTCTTATTTATAGCCTATTTATCTGCGTTAGCAAAGAAAGTATTGCATCTGTGTGCCGCAGGTGAAAATGCTCGAGGCTCTGCAGGATATCGAAATAGCTTCAAGATTAGTTGGATTTGATGTTGATAGCACCGAATCTCTTGATGATAAATATAAAAAGCTGCATTGTGATATTTCACCACTTCTTCATGACAGTGAAGATTATCTATTAATCGAAAAGTATCTTAACACTACTCATGCCCCAACTCATACAGTGAGTTCCAGTTTTGTTTTGTTTTGTTTATTTTTTCCTATCATGTTTGCTTATCATTATTTTTCTAATTCAGTCTCTAATTATTGGATTTTTCAGGAATGGAGTCTTGAACTGGAGGAAGTTTTTGCTCTTGAAAGAGAAGGAGAGTTTGATAAATATGCTCCTTACAGGGAAAAACTTGGCAATAAGATGCTCCTATGGCATGGTAAACCCAGCTGAAATCAGCCACACTGAGATGATTTGGAAGCAGATACATGAAATTTTATTGTTAATATTTTGGTTGATTCTACGTTATGTCTGGTTGATCAAAGTCCTTTGGTTTAACCAAACTATAATTCTGGTTTCAGGTTCTCGGTTAACGAATTTTGTTGGTATTCTGAACCAAGGACTGAGAATTGCACCTCCCGAAGCTCCTGCTACTGGCTACATGGTTCGTACTCCCTCTGTGTTTATGCTTATGTGGATCTTTTCAATTGAGAACTCTTTGCTATTTAGTTCACATGTTGGAGAATCTGAACATAAAAACCCCGTGTTTCAGTTTGGAAAAGGGATATACTTTGCTGACCTTGTCAGTAAAAGTGCTCAGTACTGCTACACTTGTAAGAAAAACCCGGTGGGTCTAATGCTTTTGAGTGAAGTTGCATTGGGGGAAATACATGAGCTAACAAAAGCTAAGGTGAGCCCATATTGCAGTTTTTAAGGTTATGTACCAACTATTTGGTCCATATCTTGAGAGTGTACGAAAAATTTAAAATATTCCTACTTTCTTATATGAATGTTTCTCTTATGTCTACAATTCCTTAGTACATGGATAAACCTCCGAAAGGAAAACACTCGACCAAAGGGCTTGGAAAGAAAGTACCTCAGGATTCAGAATTTGCCAAGTGGAGAGATGATGTTACTGTTCCTTGTGGAAAACCTGTTTCATCGAAGGTCAAGTCTTCTGAGCTTATGTACAACGAGTACATCGTCTACAATACAGCCCAGGTAACTTCTGTTTCGAAATAGATCTCTCTTCCTCTCACTATTTTAATGGGTTATTTTGCATACACTTTCCTCTTCGAGCTTGTTCTTGTCGGGTAATTGGAATGAGCTCATACTTAATTTTGCAACATATACTGTGACTGACTCATATATGCCTATGCTGTGTACATGGCTGACAAAGATTTGTCTTTGGACAGGTGAAATTGCAGTTCTTGTTGAAAGTTAGGTTCAAGCACAAGCGATGAGCTTAAAACCAAACAAGAAGACATAGCCTTTGTTAGCTAAATGTCTTTTGGGCGATCAAATTCAACAGAAGACTCAACTTTTTGTAACACTGTCTTTTGGGAGATGGAATCCAACATTAGGTCATAAGGTTTCTCTCGTGGGCTTTGTAGCTGTGTGGTTTTTAAACAGCGTACACTAACACTTTGTTATTTCTCTCAGTAATGACTCTTAACTGGATTTAAGCGTAACGCTTGTTCGAAAAAAAAAAAAACATCTTGCTATTAGAAATGTGTCTAAAAGATGATAAAACAAAGAAGATTCTAGATGAATGTAAGGTTCAATCTCTTACAAAGTTCTCAAACAGACCCAGGCAAACTGTACTCGAGGGAGTAAAGAGATTCGTTTAAGCTGCATTGAGACTCATTGCAATCTATGGATGGCTCTTGGTCGTATGTAGAATCACTCATTGGCCGACCCAATAAAAATTTCTACCTAAAGCAAAGTTATAAGCAGGGCCGACCCAATAAAAATTTCTACCTAAAGCAAAGTTCAAATTTCAAGCTCATATAATATAAACCTAAAAATAAAACAGATATTTAAAGGCTCAAACTTGAGATCTTCAATACAAATAGAAAAATTAACCATTAGATTACAATAGATTACTAAGATTTTGATGCCTTTTTAATTCTTATACTATTTTGGCGCCCAAAACACATGTTTTACCCACTTTAGGTCAGGGTCCGCTAGTGGTTATAAGTATTCAAATTATAATACATATTTTGTCTCTCTAATGGCGTACATTTACAAAATGATTACAGCTTTTATTTTCTCCATCAAGTTTAAATACATTGTAATATATTTATTTTATTCCCGCTCGTTAGAATATATTTGTTGTGTTTAAACATAGAATTAACGAATTATTTCACAATCTACTTATTTATTTCTTACTAAAAGAACCCGTACTTATTTGCTGTTTGGTTTGTGTTGTGGACTTTTTTGTTTTTTTTATATTAAATCATGAACTTTCTTTACTACCCATCAATTGAATTTTAAAATGTTTACTATGCATTTTAGTTAGCGGTTTAATTTTTTGCCTTAGGGACAAAACAACCATTTGCTGAATGAATTAGGTTTTGAAACTGAGCAAAACAACATTGTTTTATTTGTAAAAAGAAAAAAATAATTAAAGTCTTCTATTTTTATTTTTATTTATACAAACAAAACAATGTTATTTTGTTCAGTTTCGTAACCGAAATCATTAAGAAAACAACATCGTTTGACCCCTAAACGCAAATTTAGATTGCTAATAAAACGCATAATAGATGTTTTTAAAATTCAATTGCAGGCGTATTAATATTGGTAATAAAAAAAATTTATGATTTAATATAAAGAATAAAAAAGTTTATGACACAAAATAAATACTAAATAAGTACATATTTTTATGTAAGAAATAAATAAGTAGAAGAGAAAATGATTCATCAACCCAAACTTTTACGGAGGAGAATTTGAAAAAGTAATCGACAGAAGTATTTTAGTATTGAGATCCAATCGAATGAGAGATTTGGTTGACGTATAAGACAAAACAATGAGTAAACATAAACCAAACCTTGATTGCTTTTTGTTTTGATTATCTGTTATGCTTAAATGGTTATAAAAAATATTATTCATTTATTTACTTATACTTTTCGGGAAGAAAAAAATAAAGAAAATAAATAAAGGTTAATTGTCATGTTTGTTTAGTTAAGTATCTCTATCATTTGGTTCAATTGAAATTGAGTTTTTTTTTTTTCTTTTGCTATCAATTGAAATTGAGTTATTCAAGTTAATGCGTAGCCTTTTTAGTGATTATGAGAAATGAATAATGTATTATTTAGAATGAGAATGAACGGAAACAATTGACATTACAAACTTTACAGACTAGAAAATTAGAGACCCATGATTCTCCAGCAAACATAAAAAATCATGAATCATGATTATCAACATAAAATATTCCAAAACAATTGATCTAGTATCAAAAGTTTAATTATTAGAAAATAATTAAGAACTTGATAGTGGATTTATGACTTAATGTTGGTGTAGTGGAGGATTAAAAATAGAGTATTTTTTCTTTTTTATTTGTCTTTATAACTTTAGGTCTTTAGATATCATAAGTCTGCTGATGGCCAATGACATTTTAAGAGTTTAGTTATTGAAGACTGATGACAAGTGTTGCTCCGGTTAAGATTATGTAACAATACAAGTGCGTAATCAAATTTAATCGCTTATAATAGACCATATAAAGATTGTTGATGAAAAAAACTCAAATGAGACTCAAATCCTTTAAACACAGCTGCATAAGCATATCCAAAGATCGAACAATTTTGTTATTCTTTAACTAATTAGCAAGCTTCTTCAATGATTCACATCAATGAGTTCAGATCAGTATTGCAATGAATCTGCAAATTACATGTACATACATATAAAGCTCAACCAGGAATAGGCAAGGGATGAGATCAAAAGCTCAGAAAAATGTGTGTTTCTTCATGTTCTATTAAAAAGGCTTCAATAGCTCTATATAGTGATGCGACATTGTAAGTCAAGGGCTTTAGAATCATAAGAAGAAGAGGCATCACCAGACTGGCAGTGTTCATGGTTATGGTCACGGTTGTTATCTTCTTCTTCACTGTCATCTTCATCAAAGGGCTTCTGTTTGTGAAAGATGCAACATTTCTTTGAACTCTTCTTCTGCATGAACTCATTGTAAACGGTCCCATCTTTCCATGACAATTTCTTCTTCTTCCGGTTCAACCGAAGTACTAATCTTTCTGTCGGCTGTGATTGAGAGACAGGGTTTCCTAATGACGCAGGTTGTTGCTGAAGAAGAAGGCCTTCTCACCATACTCATAGCTCAGGATAAGCTTTCGAGTATCTATCTGCGTAGGGAGACATAAATGATCAATTCTTAGCTGCTCAAGACGTGTTTCGCGGCATTAAATTTCAGTAAACCCTACATCCCATGAGGAAATTAGAATGACAAGAGCTAAAGAATCACAAATATTAGTTTTCACAACCTGACAACTAACAAAAGCTGTTTCTGGAAAGATTAGTGTATTCAAAATCAAGGGGAGTTATGAGAAGAGCCAATCTGACTAAATAGTAAAGAAACCAGAGGAAGGAAACTCTCCTAATGGCCTTCACAAGAAGCAAAAGCTTCACAAAAGTATTAGGACACAGGGAAAATTGAATTCTAAGTCAAGTGATTCAAGGCGAGTCATATGAAACGTTAGCTTGTTCTTCATGTTTCGGGAAACAAAAAATCGTGAAGCCAACTTTTTTAGGGTTCATTCTCGTGTAAACAAACAGATGCTAATCCTAATAGTGCAAAATTTTGTTCCGACTTCAAAGGAGAAAGAGCGTGTTGAATGAATGTTATGAAGAAACTTAGAAGACAACAACTACGCAGAGTGAGAGGGAAAACTGGAGACCACCTCCAAAGCCCTGGCTTAAATGCAACATAGGATCATGGGAGAAAAATACAAGATGTATTGCTGACTAACTCAGAGGGCAGATGGGCCATTGAGAGTATGACAAGTTTAAAAATCTGCATTTCAGCTGCCCCAAAACAGATACCACAGATTCCATCTTAACCTTGCATCACCAGGGAAAAACTAGACCACATCCGTGACCTTCTAGACAAAATTTCATCGTGAAATTTTTCTGGAGAAGTGATGTCTAGGGAGAACTTTATACACATAGTCTGCAATCTTTGAGACATTGTGCTTTTGCTGTAAGCTAGGGAGAGCACAATATGCTCATAAATCATATGCAACTTGGGCTATCACCTATTGACAGTTGTTGTGAGTAAAAGAGTCGCTTTCCCTTCACCCACTGCCTATGAGTTGCCGGCTCATTCTTCAATAGGCACGTGGTCAGAGCCCAGGGCTACCCACTGCTTGGGAGATTTAGTAATTCATCACATAATGTTTCAACTTTACCAGATACTTTTATTGGGTTTCACTAAAGAGAATCTGATAGAACCTTTTTCTCTCTTCTGCATCAAACAGA
>OVBA01002931.1:0-31054 GCA_900406435.1 Lepidium aucheri
CTCTAGGGTTTTGGAGAAGATCCTCTCGAGATTCTCCGAGATTTCCTCCTTCATTTTAGGCGAGCTCCATGGAGATTGGTTGCTCGCTTAGTCGGCTACGCTCTTCTGGCTTCGCGTGCTCGCCCCTCGGACGTTATGAGGCTCGCTTTGCCACCTGCTCNTCTTGTTCTTCGTTATTGGGCCTCTTCAGGCTTTTGGGCCTGGTACCAACAGTATCCTTAATTTCTTTGTGTTTGGTTTTGAAGAAAGTGAACCTTGGAGATTGTTGTACTTTGTGAACAAATACATTTTATTGAATCCGATTTTCTTCTTTAAGAAAATTTAATAGGAGTGAATCATAACTTGTTTTACCTATGAGTAGAAGTGTGTAAGACCATGATGAATCCAATTTTATTTAAATCTCTTTTGGGCCGGTTTTATTATCCTTTTAAGACATGGTCCGGGTTTTCTCAAAATTATAAATCCTGAAAAGCAAGTCTCGTTATGAAATATTGCATCTGAAATCACAGTTCAACCCTTGTTTTAAAATGGAAATGCAGCTTAATTCGGTTCACACTTGTGAGTAAAACCGTCATTATGTTTTGGTGCATCCGTTTCCTTTTTTTTAACAAAATGTTATTGGCTTATTCTCTTTCCTTGGTGGAATGTTTGAACAATAAGACCTATGCTAATTCTTCCTGTCAAGGGAGAATAAAATTGTTAATTGATTCTAACCTTGTGTTCTCTCACCGTGTATGTGTCTTTCTCATGTGCATTTATCGAGGCAAACTCTAATTTGTTCTAAATCAAGCTCTGATTAAAGTAGAGGGAGGATGGATACAAATTCTTGATCTAATTCAGAGACAATAAAAGAGAATGCTCGAATAAGAGGAGATCGAGTTGAGTTCTTATTATAAAACTCCAAAGTGCTAAAATGCAGATCTTTTTCTCAAGGACTTCCGCCCCTTTTTATAGATCATACAGGCGGTTACAACTCCTTGAAAATAGGAAAGATTACATTGTTTAGATTTGCAGATAAATGGAAAGATTCTTTCTAGATTTTCAAAAGTTTTCCTTATCCGAATTAAGAAAACTTCCTTTTCTCTTTGAAGACGAGTTGCAACTCTTCTTGTTCTGTGATCAACTGAATAGGGATTTTTCCGAGTTGTCGACCGAGAGCCGAGATGACTCTTTAGCCGAGATGACTCTTTAGCCAAGTTCACGACTTAATAGTTTTCTGATTATCGATTATTTTTTGTGGACCAAAGTAGGATCTCAGATCCACCTCCAACAATTGTCCCCCCCCACACACTTGGAAAATTGTGTTTAATTTCCGAGTTGGTAAGTTACGTGGTTCTGGAATCTTTTGTCCACGTGTCAGACATTGATTGGATGGTCAGGGTGGTTTAACAGCTATTATTAAGTCATCATTTCGCGACGATTCAGTTTCTAGTCAAACCCCTATAAATACTCCATTTTTTTCTTCATCTTTTTACCTTCATCCTAGTTGCAAAGGTAACTTCTCTCTCAACATTCTTTCTCCTTCTTCTTGTGCCGAGACGTCTTTACTTCTTTTAAGTTATTTTTTGTTAAGTTTGTTCCGTCGAAACGGAAAGGAATAGAATAGAACCCAGTTCCGAGTCAGCATCCGAGAGTTCTTGACTATTACAGGAGGGGTTGACAGCACAAAAGCTGATTTCCTCGCTAGGGGTAGCAACACAGAGCGGGACTCAGCGGTTTTTGGTAAAGATAGTATTATCCCGATGAGAGACGATAACTCAGGAGCCTCTCCTTGTACCATCTCTATCTCATCTCTCCCGCCTAGTCAACAGAGAGCTTCTGATAAGTGGCTCGACTCTCCTGAGGTCCGTCCTTCAGTAATTACTCAGGCGCACCTAGAGGCAAGGTTTTTGAATTTTGTTTAGCAATGAAGGATGTCAAAATCCACATTCTCGGGCCTGATGTGAGACCATGGACCCCTCTGGATGGCTTTGTTGCTGCTTATGACTGGTTGTTGACGAAGGAAAGAGATGTGGCTTCCTATTCTGAATCTCCTCTCCGAGTGATGTCATGCTTGGGATACTGCAATGTGCTAACTCGGGGTTTCTGGGATATTGAATATCCTGGGCGCGTTGATCCTTGGACCCGAATCGAGGTTTGGATTCATAGATTCTTTTTCGAGGACATCTTGACTTTTTGTCAATCTCACCCTCCTAAAGGGACTTTCTTCGTCAAGGCAACAACGGGGTTTTGAATTTTTGGACGGCATTCCTTCCAAGATCTCAATTGGAAAAATCACTATTTCTTTGTCTGTTGTTATGCATGCTTCATCGCTAACGTTGATGTGAATTTTGGAATTGCATGGAAGAAGAAACTTGGTAGATTTCAGGCGTCTTTGTATCTTTCCTTCTTGGTGTTTTAACTCGTATACTTACTATTTTCACGTATTTTTGCAGTGTTATACTCTTCTAATCGCTCTCGAGTTCCCAACCACGACGAACTAGTAGATCAACTTCACAGGGTTCCTCGATTGCATTGGAAGAGATTACCAGCCGGCTTGCTCAAAAGAGTCTTTTATCATTATTCGACAGGTAGTATTTGATTTCGTTAAACAAGGATGTCCTTCGAAATCTCATTGTTGTCTCAAACTAAAATGGGTGTTGAAGATTTTGAGAGGCCCTACATCATGGACAGGCTTGACGCTATATTTGACAAGGTGGCTCCTGGTCCTACCAAGACTAGCTCACTTTCTGAGGGGAATCACGTTCCCCATTCAAGCAATGTCGTAGGGGCTCCTTGCCTCCGAGTTTCTAAAACTTTTGGGATCAAGTTGGGCGGTCTAGTTGTTATTCCTTTGGCTTCTACGGCCGAGGTTACTTTACCAGCTTCCACTGCTAAGGCTATTCTTCCGGTGTCTGTTGCCGAGATAACCTAGGAGGAAATGATTGTTGAGGGTTCTAAGGGTTCTCCGTCTTCTAAGAAGAAGAAGAAGACTGAAACCCTTATCAGGATGAGGGATGTTCCTGCTGTCAAAACTACCTCTCCCGCTCGGGCCTCCGGTTCCTCAGAGAAAAGGCCCAAAAAAAAGAAGACATTGCCTGATCCCGCCAAATTAGGTATACTTTTTGCGCTTTCTTATGCAAAACGTTTAAGCGACAAGGCCGTTAGATGTTGTACGATGATGTAAGGTTATGCTGACGCTCTTGATACCGCGATGAGAGTAGTGTCCAAACGCAAAGAGCCAGCTTCACTATTGGAAGTTCCTTCAAGCAAACAGATCAGAGCTTCTAGCGACTTCAGCTTTGATTATGGTTTTAAGGAGTTGGAGCCGATTATGGACTGCAGACTAGAAAAGCCGAGTTGATGCATTTTCTTAGGAACATTGTTGGGCTCCTCCCTTCTCCAGCCAATATGCTTAATCAGTAGGAGTACGTACAAATAGCTCAGGCACTGTTCATGGTTAGCTTTTCTCCAACCATGTCGTTTGCTCTATTGGTAACTTTTGCTTTCTTTCTGATATTGTCGCCTGTTTCAGATCATTGTCTGTCTTAATGGTGCTCTCCTTAACTAAGAGAAATCTCTAGTGGCTGAGGGCGAGAATTCTTAGAAGGCGACCGAGATGGCTGTTCTGGCGAGTAAATCACATCTTGAGGCAGTCAAAGCCAAGTCTTCTCTAGAAAGTACTCAGGCTGAACTTGCTACAACTAGCGCCAAGTTGCGTGCGGAGCGGGAGAAATCTCTTAAGAGTGATGAAGAAATCTCAGCTCTCAATATTGCTTTGGAGTTCACCACAGAAAGTCGGAGCCTTTCTCTAGAAGCGGCTAAAAAAGCAAACTTCGCCATCTCGTCCTTGCAACTTGAGTTGGACGCTATTAAAGGTAAGTTTCACTTTGTTTTCATGTTGCCCGCTTGTTTCAAAGGGCAATGGTGAACATGATTCTGACAGGTTGCTTGTCAGGTCGTTTTGAGAGGATCTCAGCCAAGTTTGAATCTCTCAGTTCCAATCACCAGCCTCCTCTCGCATATGCTCAGTGGCTTGGGTACGATAAACTGCTCCAGAGCCTTCTCAAAAAGAAGGTGCCTATTGAACCCTCCATCATCAAGGTCAGTTATGGCCGACTATGGGATGCCAAGAAGGTTGTTGACGAGGAAGTTGTTGTGAAATTGCTTCCTGATGATTAGACTGTTCTTTCTTTGGACATTGGGAAATTTTCCAAGTTAGGCAAATCTGTCGAAGCTCTAAGGAATGCTCTGGGACTGGAGATTATCCAAAGGTTAGTATACGGGATTTTAGACTTTTTTTGACCTAAATGAGGTTATCGCTCCTAGGACTGGAGATTATCCAAAGCTTAGTATACAGGATTTTGAACTCGTTTTGGTCCCACCTCATGGTTTCAAGAAATAAGGCTCAAATTTTGATATTGTTTTGCCAAAGGTTGCTGACACGGGACTTGAACTTGGTGATGAGAAGTGTGTGGAAGACTAGAGGGTCAAGACTAAAGACTAACTCCTTGCTCTTTCTACTTTCTTTTTTCCTCTATTTTTTTGTTTATCCTTATTTGCTGGAATACGTGTAAAGATTCATTTTTTATGTATAACATGCAGTTATTCTTTACTTATTATTTTTGTTAAGCTTGTCTCTTAACAAATTTCACACAACAAATTTTTAGGACTAGGCTTAAAAGTGAGAATTAGATTCTTGTTTTTGCGAGAACTTGGTCTCGGTTTAGGAGGAGTTTGAGACTTGTCTCTATTATTAACGAGCATTCTGTCTCGGCAAGGTTTAATGTCTCGGCCTCGATTGAGCGAGACTTTAGACTCTGCGAGATTTATGACTCGGCTTAAAATTGTGTGAGGTTTAAAGTCTTGGCTATAGCAAGCAGGATTCTCAGACCCAGTGAGATTTTAAGCCTTGGCTTAAAAGGTATGAGAATTTGACCTGACTCATCGAGATCTAGACTTGTCCTTAAATCGTGCAAGAGTATAAAGACTCGGCTATAGCGTTCGAGTTTTAGTCACCGAGATTTTAAGACTCGTCTTCTGGGAAAAGTTTCGAGTTTTACTCAGTGAAATTTTAAGACTCGGCTTTGTAAAAGTTAGAACTTATAGTAACAAGTTGTAGTTTGCGAGTAACTCGAGACTTTTTAAGAGCCCAAATATTATTTGGATATATGTATTTATATTTCTTCGTTTTTATTTCTTTTTACTACCGAATTGGCAACTTATAAAATTTTTATATAGTTATAACTGTACCTGAAGGAAGCCTACATACATAGCTTGCTCGTATGACTCGTCATTGCTTGGAGAATAGATTTTGCACAAAGTTGGGACAGCTGCTTCCGTGGGGGCAAGCGCTTCCATTCCATGAGATAGAGAGAAGGGAGTACGACTAGTTGATCATCTCGGCGTCGTGTGATGTAACCAAAGTACTCCATCCAACTTGTCTGCCCAACAGCCTTTCTTCTCTTCGAATTATTTCTTAATTTCATCCAAGATGTGCTTTTTCGTCGAATCTTCTTGCCCGTTGCCTTGTGGGTTTTAAGGTGTTGAATAACTAATTCGGATATTCTACCTACCACAGAAGTTAATGAACTTTGCCGAGATGAATTGGAAACCATTATCCATAACGATTTTGTATGCTAAACTTTGTCGGCAGATGACGTTCTTCCAAATAAACTTGACTACGTCTTTATCCTTTATTTAAGAATATGCTTCAGTTTCGATCCATTTAGAGAGTAGTCAGTCATGACTAGCATGAATCTCTTTTGCTGAGATGATGAGAGAAGTCCTACTATGTCCATTGCCCAACGCATGAACGGGTAAGGCATGATTGACGACGTCAGCTCTTCAGTCGGAGCATGTATTATGTGTTCATGATGCTGACACTTATCACACTTAGCCGCATAGTTTTAACAATCTTTAGCCATAGTTAGCCAGTAGTATCCAAGAGTTCGGATCTTATGCACAAGGAGTCGCCCACCAGTGTGATTTCATCTAGCTCCTTTGTGCGTTTCTTGTATCACTTCTCTTGTCTCATCGCCATGGAATCATGTAAGCAGTGTTCTGTTCAAACTTTGGCCATAAAGTTTGCCATCGATTTGTGCATAGAAAGCACACTTGGCTTTGAGCCTTCAAGCTGTCCATCGATATTCTGGAGCTTCACCATCAAGTATATACGCGAGTATCTCGTCTCTCCAGTTGATTGTCCTTTCACTGGTTTGAGGGAGGTCGACCGTCTCCATACCGGGATCTTCACCCAAGTCTGTGATTGCTGAGAGGACGATGAAGTCTCCTTATGTATGTTAAATACTTGGCTAATCAATTCTCTCCATCGGGGTGACTCGTCTTTGAACAAGATTCGTATTTGAAGCCAAGGCCGCCAATGTGTCAGCCAAAGTGTTTTTCGTTTGGGAAGTCTTAATGACCTTGATCTAAAAGTCCTTTGATAACGCATGATCTTCAAGTATGGTTCCATCTGGTCGTTCTTTGTGTCGTAGCCGCTGTTAACTTGATTACAACCTAACTGAGAGTCACAATAGCGTTCGCCTTGGGAAACTCCAACTTCTTTTGCAAGTCGAATTCTGGTGATTAACACTTTGTACTCGACTTTGTTGTTTAAGCTTGGGAAAGCCAGTCGAAACGATTGTTCTAGTACTTTTCCTGTCGGAGTTTCCAGTTGAATTCTGACTCCGGATCCATGTTCTGAAGTTGATCCATCCACAAAAGTTTCCAGACTTGAGGAGACTCGTCTATTTCTAACTGCTCCAATTCAAGGGATAGTTTGATTAGAAAATCTGCCAGAATTTACGATTTGGCGCTAGTCCTTACTTTGAACTCAACGTTGTACTCTCTGAGTTGTATAGCGAATTTGGTTAACCTTCCTGACTGATTTGGCTGTGAAGGATTGTCAATAGCGGGTGGTTAGTGAGCACAATAACCATGTGAGATTGGAAATATGGTTGCAACTTCCTTGCTGAAGTTACAACTGCCAAAGCGAGTTTCTCTGTCATCGGATAACAGGATTCAGCTTCGTTAAGAGACTTGCTTGTGTAGAAAATTGGATACAAAAATTCTTTATCTTCTCGTACGAGTACATTGCTCACTGCCGACAACGACACCGTGATGTATAAGTAAAGCGGTTCTCCATCTTCGGGCTTTGATAAAACCGGTGGAGTTGACAGATATTTTTTCAACTCAAAAAAGGCGCTTTCACATTTGTCGTCCCATTCAAATTTTATATTTCCTTACAAGAGTTGATAAAAAGGGAGACATTTTTCTGTTGATCAGGAGATGAAACGATTCAGCGCAGCAATTCGTCATGTCAGTCTTTAGATTTCCTGTTTGTTTCTTGGTGATGGTAGTTCTTGAACTACCTTCAGCTGGTTTGGATTTGCTTCGATCCCCCTTTGGGTAACGATATATCCTAGGTATTCCCCTGAAATTATCCCGAACGTGCACTTAGCTGGATTGAGTTTCATCTGATACTTGTTCAGTGTCTTGAAGTAGAGAGCCAAGTGATCGACATGATCCTCGGCTTTCAAGGAATAGACCACCAAGTTGTTGATGTAAACCTCCATCGTCTGACCAAGTTGTTCGGCGAACATTTTGTTAAGGAGCTGCTGATAAGTAGCTCCCACGTTCTTAAGGCTGAAAGGCATGCCTTTGTAATAATATGTTCCTTGTTCGAGGTTTTCTCCATATTGGCAGGGTCGGTGAAGTCTACGCAGACTTGCCACTTGCCGTTCTTCTTTGATACTACAACCGGGTAGGTTAACCACCCGAGATATTGTACTTCGACAATAGACCCTGCATCAGTAAGCTTCTTGACTTCTTTGATCATGGCTTTCGTCCTTTCAGGTCCTAACTTTTGCCTTTTCTACTTTATCGGCTTATAAGTCGGGTCGATGTTCAATCTATGACTCACTATCCTTGGATCAATTTTAGGCATGTCTTTTACTGTCCATTCAAACATTGTCACAATTTGTTCAAGAAGTTTGATTAACCTTTTTCGAATCAGCTTGTCTAAGTTGACTCCAATACTGGCGCACTTCACGGAGTCATCGAAGTCAATGTTGACAAGTTCAATCGTCGACCACACTATCTTCTTGGAAGCAGGAGGTTGTGAAGTGGCCTTGCTGCTAACCAATGCCATTATCATGCAGGACTTGTTTCATAGCTTCAATTCGGCAACAAAACATGTTCTTGACATCTTCTAATCACCTCGTAACGTCTAAGTCCCTTTATTAGTCTGGATCTTTACACATCTATGGTAGCTTGACAGGACTACCTTCATTGTGTGGATCTAAGGTATTCCTAGTATCATATTGTAAATCGGTGGTTTGTCGACCATAAACAACTTGATCCACCTTGTGAATCTGGCTGCCTGAATTGATAGCTTTACTATTCCTATGGCATGTATAGAACTACGATCCAACGCGGTTAGGGTTCTATTAACCGACTTGATTCTAAAATCTGGAAGTGCCATCCGGTCTAGAGTCTATTTAAAAATCAAACTGACTAAGCTACCGTTGTCGATAAGTATCCAACAGATGTTACAATCAGCAACGCAGATTTTGACGACGAGGAGGTCGTTGTGCAGAAAGCTCACTCTTTGAAGGTCCTCTGGAGAGAATGATATCTCCAAGTTAACTGGCGTGAATCTTTCCGACAGAGACAAGTTCTTGAGGCTGACTGCAGCTACAATCTTCTGCTCGTACTTCTTGATGGACCATATAGTGTCATCACAAGATTGGAGGCCTCCCATGTTGACAGCTACATTTACTCTTGGATCATCCTGCTCGAAAGTCTCGGGTCCATTCTTCCCGCACTTGACTCCATTGTTTGTGGTGTTGTTTTGAGTGGCCAACATATTGGCCGCTTCTCATAACTTAGCTTCCTTTTGTTTTTGTAATCAAAACTCACGAGTTTCCTCCTCGTAGACACTCAACTCGCATTTGCTGTATTTTTTAGCGAGTAGTTCTTGAAGGTGTTTACATTTTGAGGTCGAATGACCGGCAAGTTCATAGAAGGCGCTGTATTACCCGCAGTTGTAGGTGTTGTTCAAGGGCTTCTTCCTAGCCAGACTATTCATATCTCTAATATGGAATGTTGTTACAGAGTTAGCTTTTCCCTGGTTGATGTGCTGTCTTGTCTCCTGGTACTCCTCCTGCGGCTCTTTTGCTCCAGATTCGCGTTGAGCCTTCTGAGTTTTCGCGAGGATTTGTTTTTCCTCGATGTACTTGGCTTGCCTTGCTGCTCTACATAAGGCGTCTGATACTGTGGTTGATTGGTTCACGAAGAGGTTTCGTCGGAGAGTTTGTCACTTATCATCCAGATTCTTAATGCTTTAATGGTCATGTCATCGCTGACTTTGGCCTTGGTCATTATCCTCCGGAAGCAGCCAAGGTACGACTTCAAACTCTCATCGACTCCTTGCCTCAAGGACTGTAGCTTGGGCGTAGAAGTGTCCTCGTTGACGTATATAGCATAATGTTTCATGAACAGCTTGGCTAGTTGGTTAAAGTCTTCAATCGACCATGTGGACAGCTTTGTGAACCACACCAGCGCGTCTCCAGTTAAGTTTTTGGCGAAGAGTTGACAATACACAGCATCTTCTAGGTCTGGGTGGTAGTTTTTACCTCCCTTCATGATGTTAAACGCACTCATGAACTCTAATGGATCTATATTTCCATCATATAAGGGGCAACGTAGTCTAGATCCTCGGTTTGCCAGGATCCGTCTCATTCAGAGAGAGAATGGAGAGTTTCAAGCTTGGGCTAGAATCAGTCCAATCTCTAGCACCAAGCTGGTTGCTTGGTTGAATTGTGAACTTATCTCTTCTATCATCTTGAAGATGGTCACAGTGTCCATATTTTCGTAACCGGCTGTGCTGGAACAAGCCGTGTTGGAATCTGGCTTTCCAGTTTGGTGCACTTGCAGGCTTGGAGTCTGATCGAACAGATTCCTCTGCACACTGGTGAGTATATCTTTGCTTCGCCGGTCAATTTGCATGGGTTGTAAGTTGTCATGGCCAACCCTGACTATAGCTTCCAGACGTTCTAACTGCTCAATGTTTCTCTTGTTTACTGCTTCCTGCATTGCTAGCAGGTTCTGTATCATCACCTCAAGTGATTACGACTGTGTCAGAGGTCCTGGAAGCTCAATAGCCTCCCGAGTTGGCTCACATCGGTTCTCCTGAGTTTGAACACAGTTCAGAGGCGATCCCAGAGCCAGATTTATGTTCCTGAGTTGGATCAAGAGTTGTTCTTTCTGAGGAACGTAGGATAGCATCGTTTCCCGATATTCTTACTTTTTTCAATCTTTTACTTTTCTTAGGCTAAGAAATCTGGCGAAGTCTTCCCAACAGACGGGGCCAATTGTTCGAGCAGGATTTAGCACCAAGTGTTCTAAATCAACCTCTGATTAAAGTAGAGGGAAGATGGGTGCGGGTTCTTGATCTGACTCGGAGAGAATAAAAGAGATTGTTCGAGTAAGAGGGGATCGGGTTGAGTTCTTATTATAAAACTCCAAAGTGCTAAAAAGTGGATCCTTTTCTCAAGGACTCCCGCCCCTATATACAAATCATATAGGTGGTTACAACATCTTGAAAATAGGAAAGATTACATTTGTTTAGATTTGTAGATAAATGAAAAGATTTTTGCTAGATCTTTGGAAATTTCCTTACCTGAATTAAGAAAACCTCTTTTTCTCTTTGACGACGAGTTGCAACTCTTCTCATTCTGTGATCAGCTGAATAAGGATCTTTCCGAGTTGTCAACCGAGAGACGAGATAACTCTTTTGCTGAGTTCACAACTTAATGGTTTTTTTTGTTATCGATTGTTTCTTGGACCAAAGTAGAATCTCATACCCACCTCCAACATCTAAGAAGATGTCAAAGCCATCAAAAGGGATAAGTGTAGTAGATACAATCGTATAGAGGAGAGAAATATGAAATTCGAAATCTAATTCAAATTTGGATTTGAATCCAACAACCAAAGGGATCAACAAAGGCTACTTCTATTACCTCTCCTCTAATTTATTCTCATGATTATCTTTGCTCTTTGTTCTTAACTAATTAAACATGTTCAATCTGGTTTCATCGATACAATTGATTGGAGCTCTCATAAGTGCTTTACAGTCTCTTAAATCTTTTTGATGAAGGCTTATTCTTAAGCCTCTTGAATATTCCAAAGAGAAGTGGAGGGGAATCCCTAGATATGGGCTTTGAAATAGTGTTAAGAAAATAAGAGTGGTGGCAATGACATGGGCTTGAGTAGGCAAGTCATTAAAACCATTTGGAGGAGTAGGTGGAACGTAGACCTAAAGAAGCTTCAATGTCTTGCTCGTAATGGAAGAGCTTCAGAGAGATGTGTGATAAATAGGATCCATTATGGAGGCCAATGAACTCAAAACAATCTTCTGAAGGAGCTTCAATCGATTGCTTGTACCACAATTTTGGTAATATGAAATCCCTATAAATATTCTCTTTTTGTACTGATGTCCTTGTGTTACCTTGGCTAGGAATAGGTGCTAAATTCACTCAAAGTAGCTAAGGAATTGGAGACTTGAAGCCATATCAACAACAACAAACCATGGAACAAAAGATCAAAGGTGTTCACGTCCAAATTGTGTGAATTTCTTCACCAAAACGCTTGCAAAGACAAGCTGTGAAGAAAGAAGTTACCCTTAGACCAATAAAGGAGTAATGGTGTGAAGGGAAGCGAGTGGAAACGATTGAAAGAGGTAAAGGGCCATTTCTCCCACAACCAAACTATTGCCATCAACAAACAAGAAAAAGGGCTAATCTCTATTCTCCTATGTCATTTCAATTAAATCTTTAATCGCATATCAATCTTGTCATTGTCATTTGCATATAGTATCTCTCATTTACCTTCTAAAATCCATCGATAAGTTACTTAAAATTTTTAGATCTTCTTATATTGAAGGTTTAGATGAGTCAAGTCAAGTCGTGGATATTCTCGAAAACAAGGATTTATGAACCATACACAAATGTCATTTTGTTTAGAGTGAAGTATTAGACTAAAGATCATCAAATTGTTGATAAGAAGTTGTGAAGGGCCGAATAGCCATTCATACCTTTAACCACACGCTTTCATGATGGTGTAAGCATTCAAAGGGGCTAAGGGATTACGATGACTGGACGAAACCAAGAAATAACCCCTCAAGTGCGAAATTATAGAATATCCCCTTTAAGATCAAACAATTCCAACCTTGGAAAAATCAAAAGATGGGCTTTTAAGTATGAAGTCCTAAAGGTGTTTCATTCATTTGGTTGCCAAGAGGAGAAGTAGACCAAGGAGGAAACTTCTCAATGGTGTGACATGTGGTTCTTGATGGCCAACATCAAGTTGTGAAGAGTGAAGAAACTTCACCCAAGTTTGAAAGTCCAATTTGTAAAAGATGGCAAGGAGAGAAAGTTGTCTTCAGAAAAAATCATGAAACAAATTCATAAGAAGGTTGGAACTCACTTAAAATAAAGTGTCCATCCATATCTTGAGCAACACGTTTGCAAGGTATGAAATTGGCATATAATTTTTTGTGCTACTAATATGTTTGCTTTCCATAAAATGATAGCTAGGAACAAGGGTGTGACACACTGAAAATGGCTTAAGGAAAATCATAGATGAGAACAACGTTATGAAGCTTACCAAACGAGTGAGCTACCCAAAGGGTGTTAGTGAGGAAGGTTGCCACCAAAATTTGCAACCTCTAAGTCATAAATTAAGACCACAGCTACGCTATTGAAATCACGAAGCTATACTTTTATTTTATCTTAGTAGAGTTTTGTCCCACATGGTTTTCTCTCTAAGGTTTTTAATGAGGTTGTCTTTGTGGTTTCCAAGCTTGGTTTTTAATGTCCCGTCGTGCAAGCTTGAGGGAGAGTATTAAACAAGAAAAAATGAGAGATTAGGGCTGAGGTTTGACAATACCGAGGCCACGCCAAAGCAACTCCAAAGAAGGCTTAGAAGACCCAAAATAAGCTGAAGGAGTCATCAAGGCCTAGTTCTATCAAAAAAAGTTCGAAGAGAAGAAGCCGGATCATGTTAGTCATGTACCGTAGTGCACGGAGTCGTGTACCATGATATACATCTATTTTTACTAGTTTTGAGCTCATTAACATGTCCACTTTTAGAGTTTCTGTCTTTATCTTATATCACTTTTAGGTGGAAAACGTAAGAACTTGGATCATTGGCATTGGAGTCGCATTTGGACGGTTTTGGAGCATTACATGAAGTTTCACGGAAAAGGCCCATGATCGACTGATCAACATCATGAGTGATCGATCAAGCCTTCTTGCCAAAACATCGCTTGACCTCATGATCTACCTGACGTGTTGGAGATCGATAACACAAGTGCAAGATCGATCAATCAACTGCATGATCGATCCATCAACGAGCTACGAAGCAAATACCTAATTTTTCTTTTTTGCACCTGAATCTTAGGACATATAAAGGCTTCTGTTTTCTATTTCTTTTGGGGACATCGAGCATTATTCAGAGAGAATTTTTGAGTTATTTTGTAAGCCAGAGAGAGAGAATTCAACATTGAGAAGAATCTATATCCCACTATTTCATATTTTTATGCAATTCAAGTTTATTTCTATTATGTCTTTTGTTCCTATTTTGATTATGTCTGAGTAGTTTACCAATCAGATTTAGGGTTTCTAGGGATTTAGGAATCAATGATTAGGGACAAATAAATTCAAATCTAATAAGAGTATTCTCCATTTAATCTTGTGCTTAATGCTTAGAATAGCCTGATCAACTAATCTATGAACTAAGGTTGTTAGCTCTCCAAAAGCTTGCTAAGAATTTGAACTTGGTTAGATGAGCAATCAATCTTTAACCGCGATAGCTGCTGTTTAGGTTAATTGTGGATAGTTGAACCCAATTGTTTAATGCCTATTCGTGATTTGGAACCAACGATAGTTAGGACCTCTAAATTGTCAAGTAGAGTCTCGAGTACTACGAGAGTAGATTCATTATACCTTTCTGTTCAAGTCGAGAATTGAAATTAAGTAATACTCTGAATAGTTTCTCTAGTTAGATTTCTACTTCTCGATGAATACCCTACGCCTGGTAGTTTATTAATAAGTTTTACATCGTTTAAAGTTGCTTGTTTGTCTCTTGAGTTTTGACTAGTATAGCTTGAGAAATAAAGTTGATGATCAAAAGTGCAATACTTGGTTCCTTGAGGATTCGATCCCTATAGTACTACTACTTCATTGCTGTGCACTTGCAGTAGATTGCTTAGGGTTAAAACCTGACCACATCATACCACAGGACGGGAACTCGTGTACTGCATGACAAGGATTCCATGTACTGTTCAGGACAAGCATTCATTTACCATAGGATGGGGATCCATGTACCACATGACGAGAAGCGCACATACCGTAGGATGAGAAGTGCACGTACCGCAGGAAAAAAACATATGTACCACAGGACAACAACCCATGTATCTCGAGACAAGAAATAGATGCGATCCGGACATAATACAGACGTGATCCGAACGTAAATCAGGCCACGATTTAATGGGCCAAGCCATTGGGATCTTTTTGAAGAGTAAGGGTTGACCTTTCTTATTTGAGGCCTCAAGAGGTCCAAGAAAAGTTTGAATTCTAATTAGAGCATTTGTAGGGAAAAAGTTACATGTTGTGTAATCTTTTGGACCACACCATGTAATGTCACTTTCGCCATGTAAATGAATGAGAAATGTAAATTGATTCACTATTTTTCCAAACTCTCATGATTCTCTCTATACTCTTCTTTATACTCGAAATCTCTCTCACACTTAATCTCTCCATTCTCCTCATTCTTCAAGCAAATCTCTTTTGTTATTCTCTTATGCTTTTGCAAAACTAACACTTTATTTATATTATTCTTAATACAAAAGTTCTTAGAAATCAGTATGTCTGGTGTGAGTAATCTTGTTACTGCTTTATTCTGGTATATTCAATTGGTATCAGAGTAGTGTAACTGACAGGAGATATCTATCTCAGACAGTTTATAGATCCTGAGGAACGAATGGAGAGCACGTCTGAGGTAATAGTGGTGGAGAAGCCTCTCATGTTGGATTCCAAAGGGTATGGATACTAAAAGGGTAAGGATGATGCAACTTATTTGTGGTAAATGAGAGGATGCTAGGTCGGCTGGTGCACCGTGGCACCAAGATTAACCCTAGGTTTCCTACATGGCTTACTCTCTAATGGGCCTTTTTTTATTTTGTTATGCTTTAAGCCATTACAAGCCTTTTTGAGCCTATTTTTGTGTTTGCTTTTAAGGTTCATTCGTCACCTGATTTTTATGTTAAAATTAGTTAACCGTGTGGCTAATTAAATAACTAAATTTTAGGCCCAAATTGTTGATGGAGCTTCTCTTTATTAAAAGCCATTTACGATTAATCGATCATGAAATATAAGCCTAAATCACTTAATGCTTAGTTTTTCATTTTTCTTTTGGATTATAAATAAGGTACATGGCTCATGTTGTAATTAGGGTTTCCACCAGAATTCCCTATATATTTGCTTCAGTTGTTATCAACAAAATCAAAGAAACTAAACCCTAGCCGTCAAGCTCATGAGAGAGGATCTTAATTACCCTAGTTGTCTTTGAGCCAAGCTCCCACGATAGGAAACCTAAGCAGGTGTGAACCACAAGATCTACTACTTGGTAGACGGTCCATGCATTTCTTACCACATCTGCAAGTGCAGCGTATCTATGACAGAGTCTCTGCTACACCAAAGTGGTATCAGAGCCAGGTTCAAGGTTTCCTAGCCAAAACCAAAACCTTGAGCTAGAGCTAAAGCTCACCAGAGATCGGAAGTCAAGGTAACCACCACTGTCCCAATTTCTCATCATCTCACCAGCGTCTTTCACCATCACCGTTCGCTCAACGACTATTACCATGTCCAAACCATCATACAAATCTACTGAACTTGAGCCGATTGCCCTACACAAAGCCATTGAAAACATGACGCAACAAGCCAACAAGGCATTGGCCATACTTCATGGGTTGGTGAATCAACCACATTGTGAGTCTCCATGATCTATGAACTACACACCTGCCATAATAGCTCCTTCGCGGAACGTAGGCGTGCCAGCTACACTCATCCACCATGATGAGCCCATGAATCTGTCACCATGGATTTTAAACACAACGGCTACAGCCCGCAACCTTATCGTGGTTGAGCCATCTCCATGTGCTCTATCTCTGTTGCTAAGGAAACTTCTGAAGAGCCGCCAATAGATCTATCAAAGAAGATGTGCGTCTGAAGCACAACCTAATGGTCCATAAGGACTCAAAAGATTGATGCTTCTATTGGAGAAAATCTTGTAGAAGACAAGCATATCTATAAGAGAAAAGGATTGCTCGTTGGTGATCAAGCCGTGGAAACCCTAGACAGCTTGAATAAGGTTGATGGAGCCTTGGGTAACCTTCAATTTGTTGCGGGAGAAGCGACACCACCGATTTGCTATGGTGTGTCTGATACACTACCTAAGGGATTCTGGTTAGTAGTGCAAAAGACATGTCTTGAGGAGCAAGAGGAAGGAGGAACTTGATGTTGTAAGTGCGCATCAAGACTTGTCTCGAGTCTTACTCATAACTATTAATCTACTATGTGCATGAAAGGTTCAGGGTGAAAGAAGATCTTTGTGAGGAAGTACATGAGTGAACCTTAGGGTTTGGAAGCAAGAGAGATGGGGGTATTTTGCGCACCAAAACCTTAGAAACTCCACCATCAACATGTTACCCTGCCCATGATGTAACCATTTGTGCTAAAGGACGTGCTCAACTCAAGGATCCGGTCTGTGAGGATCCTTTGCGGGAAAAATGGCAAGATTCAAGAGAACTTAGGAACACTTCAGCCAATCTCATGTGCATCACCAAGTTCCAAGAAGTTTGAGACTTCTAAACTTGGTTGAGAAGCTTGACGGATCGAGTGTATTCATGAAACTCTTGAGTAATCTTGAGGAATTCTTACATATCCCTAGCCAGACCATGATGAACTAGCATCAGCCACCAAACTATCGTCTCATGAGGTCAAACTCGGCCATGCTCTGCCAGTGCTAATGGAAAAAAATAATGTGGTTGAGTTGCTAGACCAACCAAGTGAGAAGTCGCATGAAGAATGGTACTCTCCAACACTTTGTGCTTTACCATTACCAAATAATGTGGATAATGGAAGATTCGAGTAGGTTGCTAGACCAACTAGACAAATCGATGGGAAGGAAAAGAGAAGACTGGCCAACAAGACATGAAGATGCGAATCTTTTTAGGATTGAAGCTGAAGGAACTCGCATAGTGGCACCAACTGTTGTGAGTAAAGAAGAAGAACAAGACCCAGAAGTAAATCGAGGAGCAAACCAAGAGACGGACCAGACCAGCTCGAACTCGAGGTCGGGTATTTCAGATCAAGAGGGATCAGGTGCAGCGTGCTTTCAAGATTAAACCTAGCTTCCATGCAAGCCTTACTCTCTGATGGACTTTCTTTTTATTTTGTTTTGTTTTAAGCCATTGGAAGCTCTTTTGGGCATATTCTGCTGTTTGGTTTTTAGGGCATATTCATGGCCTGATTTTTAGGTTGAAATTAGTTAATGGACTTTCTATTTCTTAAAAGCCATTTTCAAATTGCCAATGATGAAATAGAAGTTTGATTCACTTAAGGTTGAATTTTTCCTTTTTCTTTTGGATTTAAAATGAAGTGCATGGCCATGTGTAATTAGGGTTTCCACTAGGAATTCCCTATACATTTTCTTTAGTTTTTATTAATAATATAAAAGTGGTTAAAAAAGAAACTAAACCCTAGCCGCCAAGCTCATGAGAGAGGATCTCTAAAGCCCTAGTTGTTGTTGAGCCTAGCTTCCACGGTTGGAAGCCTAAGCAGGTGCGGTGTGCCTATCCTGCAGTCTCCGTTCATCAATCATGTTGATGAAGGATGGGTACCGTTGTTTGTGACTATTGATGGAGGAGGAAAGATCATTAAACCAAAGAATATGACTGATGTAGATAATAGTCTTTCAATGTACAATGCTAGAGCTATGAATGTTATTTTCTCGGGTGTTTATGAGAATGAGTTTAAGCTCATACAAGGTGATGTGATCAGGTTTTAACCCTAAGCTATCTACTGCAAGTGCACATCAAATTGAGTAGTAATGTAGGGATCGTATCCACAAGGACCAAGTTATCACACTATCAATTTAGAAACTAAACTAAATCTAAGACGAATAGAAGATTTGTTGTAAACTGAATTAAAACAAAACTAACAATTAACAATAAATGAATTAAAACACCAAGCTTAGGAAGTTCTTCGGGAAACTATGAAATTCAAACCAGGAAACTATTCAGGCAACATTCATTCAACAATCTCGACTCAGACATAAGTTTATAACCAATCTACTATCGTGGTATCAATTACTATATCCAGCAACCTAGTGATCCTAACTATCGTTGGTACCAAGAGGCTGATATGCATTATTTATAAGGTCGGTTAAGTCCACAATCAACCTTAACATCAGCTATCGCGGTTAGGGATTGATTGTTCACCTAAGGAGGATCCAATTTCGAACAAGCTTTTGGAATGTTAGGTAATCTAAAATCATAGATTAGTTAGCTACTCTAATCTAAGTATTAAGAGTATCGATTAGGTGGAGAACACATCAAGCAATTCCTATTTTTTCCTAATTCATCAATTCCCTGCAACCCTAGATAATCATAAACTTGATTTGGGAAACTAATTAGACATGGTGAAGAAGATCATATCATAAAACATAATGAAAAGCATAAAACTAAATTTTAAATAAGAGGGGTTTAGAATTCTTCTCCAGTTCTGTAAGGATCAAAATCTCTCTCTCTCCTAAAAACTCAAATACAAGTTGTTCTCACGTAATAATCATTCTTCTAAAATAAAATGAAAATTGGTCTTATATAGGTTCTAAAAACACAGTTGCAGAATAGGAAAAATTAGGTTTTCTCCTTGTCAGCTTCGATGATCGATCGATCAAGGTTAAATGCTCGATCTCCAAAAGGTCTTCGTCGAGCAACGGATCGAGCATATCTCTTGCTGAACATCGAGGATCGATCCATCAAGTGTGTGGATCAATCGATCGCTGCTTTATGGCTGAAGTTCCAAAAACTGCTCTAATTCATCCTTGACCAAGCTTTGAGGGCATAATCCAAATTTAACCTGTTTTTTACCTGAAAAGACTCTATAAAGCAAACAAAAATTTGGAAAACATATGAATTAATGAGCTTGAAACCGATAAAAATGAGGTATATCAATTTCCCCAGACTTAACTTCTTGCTTGTCCTCAAGCAAAGAAAGAAAAGATTGAAAGAAAGATTCCACTCCAAAGAACCCATTCGTCATCATGGCACTGATATAAATCACATAGTAAACTACACAACACTTACTTGTCATGATCGATACCACCTTGTATTTCCCCTAGACTTTGACAATTACCCAAGATAAACTCCACAATCCAAGCAAGTGGCCAAAGTTCACTATATCGACTTCTTGAAGCTTCTAAGTGTGGTCTCATCAAGGAAATATCGATCAAAAGACACATTGATTCTTTTCTAGCTATAATCGGAACACAAAGTCTATATTCCTATGGTTCCTTTCCTCTCTTCGTATTCACCTTGCAGCCGATTTTTCCTTAATTACCTAGGGTATCATTTTATTTTTTTATCGGCCCACAACCAATTTCTCCCTACTTACCTAGGGTATCATTTTTTTTATTGGTTGTCCAATCAGATTTCTCCCTACTTACCTAGGGTATTATTTTATTTTATTTTACTGGTTGGTTCTTTAGCAACTCAAAGAATAAAAGCAAAAAGTGGCTTCATTGGACCCAATTGTTCGATCCTTAGCCAATTTTAACGTTACTTCAACTTTGTTTTAAAGTTACTTTAGAATATAAACACTTGAGGCTAATAAAAGAGGGAACCATACTCACACAGATAAGTCTCTCAGGACTGAAAAGAGGAAGCCGATCCGATGCATATCAATCCCCTTGACGAGAAAATTAAGTCAAGTTAGGGGTGAAGCCGACACAAGATCCCTTGAAAACCGACATAGATATGGGTGGTACTGAAGTAGTGTCAAGCCTCTAGGTTTTCCAATAGTCAATCGATCCCTGACAAACAAACATTGATGGTACTTAGTTCATGACATGCAAAAATCCTCAAAAATCATAGTTCTAAGCAATCAGTTAATACACATCAAAAAGTCAACAAGTATCAAAAAGTGTATTAGTAACAACGAACATCCTCCCCCAGACTTATTTCACACCGTCCCGGTGTGAGAATAAGAGTGAAAAAGAATATCTCGCATAAATAAAACAAAAATCAGGAGTATCGAGGTAGGGGAACGAAAATGGTGAACATGTACCCATGATCGATCGATCTCTACCATGAGCGATCGATCAGGTTTTGTGCGAGCTATAGATCAATCCAGGATCGATCTACTAATTAAGCGTATGAAGCATGGAATCATCGATTGATTGATCTGACGGTCTCGGTCGATCATTTAATCGCGTGCACACCCGTTTGCTATCCATGATCGATTGATCCTTTGACTGATCGATCGATTGCTTCCCAATTTTCTGAAACCAACCAAAATAAAACAGCAAAAACAAGAACAAAAGAATGCAAAACGAAATCTGAAAACTTACTAGTGGGTCGCCTCCCACTTAGTGCTTGTTTAAAGTCATTAGCTTGACTTGAAGGCACTTAGTTCAATGGAACATTATTCAAGGGAATGGAAGTTTCCTTGGTTATGTCTATATCAGCAAAGTAATGCTTCAAACGTTGGCCATTCACAACAAACTCGTTTCCTTTTCCGTCGAACAATACTACAGCTCCATAGGGGTGCACTTCCTTGATTGTGAAAGGTCCTGGCCACTTTGACCTAAGCTTTCCAGGAAACAGTTTCAAATGAGAATTAAACAAAAGAACTAAATCATTAGGAGCAAAACTTCTATGAAGGATACACTTATCATGTGCTGCCTTAGTCCTTTCTTTGTAGATCTTCGTATTGTCATAGGTCAAGTGTCTGATCTCTTCTAAATCATGTAGCTGCATGGTCCTTCGTTCACGTGCCGGCCTGATATCATATTTCAAATGCTTTATAGCCCAATTTTCCTTGTACCCATGCTCAACTGGAAGGTGACAAGACTTCCCATAGACCAAATGGAATGGGTTTGTACCCAAAGGAGTCATGTAAGCTGTCCTATATGCCCAAAGAGCTTCATCGAGTTTCGAAGACCAATCCTTCCTCGTCGAACAAACGGTTTTTTGTAGAATGCTCTTGATCTCTCAGTTTGAAACTTTAACCTGTCCACTTGACTGAGGATGATATGGTGTAGCCACATTGTGATGAACTCCATACTTCTTTAGAAGACCATTGAACATCTTGTTGATGAAGTGAGAACCACCATCGCTGATAACAACTCGCGGAACACCAAACCTAGGGAAAATAACATGCTTGAACATCTTCAGTACAATCTTAGCATCATTTTTTGGGCTGGACAGCGCCTCTACCCATTTGGAAACATAATCGACTGCTACAAGTATGTACTGATTCCCTGAAGAACTCGGAAACGGTCCCATGAAGTCAACTCCCCAAACATTAAAGACTTCAACTTCGAGTATGAAGCATGTCATTCCTCTTGCTAATGTTCCCTTGTCTTTGACATGAATCACACTTTGAGATAAAAGCATGAGCATCCCTGAACATAGTTGGCCACCAAAAACCAGCCTGTAATACTTTCAAAACTGTCTTGAAGTTGCAAAGTGTCATGCGTAAGAAGAACCATGACAATGAAACAAAATCCCTGAAACCTCGTCCTCGGTTACACATTGTCTGAAAATCACATCAGTACACTGCTTGTAAAGATAAGGTGCATCCCAATAGTATTGTCTGATGTCACGAAGGAACTTCTTTTGATAACCGTGAAACTCAGTCAGAAGGCTGAACATCTCCAGCCAAGTAGTTAGCTATCTCATCAAACCACAGTGTACCTGGAACTCACGGAATCTTAGCAGAGGGACGAGCTTGTCTCGATGTGATATGAATATAATAAACATGTTCTTCTCGCAGACTATCATCCAAAGGTACGCTATCTTTTACACGAAGCCTTGACAAGTGATCAGCCACTGCATTCTCAATGCCTCGTTGGTCTCAGATCTCAAGATCAAACTCCTGAAGGAGAAGAACCCATCAAAGAAGTCTAGGATTCGCATCCTTCTTGGAGAGTAGATACTTCAATGGTGCATGATCCGTGTGAACAATCACCTTAGAACCAACCAGATATGACCTGAAAACTTTTTGAATGCATAGACAATAGCTAACAATTCATTCTCTATTGTAGCATACTTCCTTTGAGCATCATCCAAAGTTCGACTAGAATAGTATATCACATGCAGTTTCTTGTCTTTTCTCTGCCCCAAAACAGCCACAAGTGCATAGTCACTTGCATCACACATGATCTCAAACTGTAAGTCCCAATCTAGTGGCTACACAATTAGTGTACTCACTAAAGCTCCCTTCAATGTGAGGAAGGCTTCTTCATATTCCTTAGTGAAATCTAACTTGACATCCTTGTGCAGCAGTTATGTCAAAGGTCTGGCAAGCTTTGAGAAATCCTTGATGAACCATCTACAGAAACCGGCATGGCCTAGAAAACTCCTCACCTCCTTCATGGTGGTTGGCGATTTCAGGCTGGTCATGATCTCAATCTTGGCCTTGTCAACCTCTATACCATTTCCAGATATCTTGTGTCCTAAGACTATCTCATCTCTAACCATGAAGTGGCACTTCTCCCAATTTAACACAAGGTGTTTCTCCTCACATCGTTGAAGTACCCTGCATATATTAGAAAGACAACCAGCAAAAGAAGAACCATATATAGAGAAATCATCCATAAACACTTCCATAGTATCCTCAATCATGTCAGTAAAAATGGACATCATGCATCTTTGGAAAAGTCGCTAGTGCATTACACAAACCAAATGGCATTCTGCAATAAGCAAAGGTGCCATAGGGAGATGTGAATGTGGTTTTCTCTTGATCGTCTGGATGAATGGGAATCTGAAAGAAACCTGAATAACCACCTAGAAAACAATAGTAAGATTGGTTTGCCAATATTTCAAGCATTTGATCGATGAAAGGCATTTGAAAATGATCCTTTCTAGTCGAAGAATTTAAGTTCCTGAAATCGATATGCATCCTATGTCTATTAACAATCCTAGTAAGTATCAACTCATTGTTCTCATTTTTAACTACAGTCACACCTCCTTTCTTAGGCACTACATGAACAGGGCTGACCCAATTACTATCAAATATAGGGAATATAATTCCTACTTCTAACAGTTTCATGATCTCTTTCTTAACAGCTACCTTAAGGTTGGGATTCAAACGCCTTTGGTTCTCTATGGAGGTCTTAGATTCATCTATCAAGTGAATATGATGCATACACAACTCATGAGAGATCCCCAGGAATATCATGTAAGGAATAGCCTAATGCTCTATGATACTTACGAAGTTCGCACAAAAGTAAAGCAGTTTCAGCATTTTTCAACTTAGCATTGATAATCACATGGTAAGTCGAGTTTGGTCCAAGAAAAGCGTACCTTAGCCTAGTAGGAAGTGTTTTGAGCTCAACCTTAGGAGCCTTGAGTTCGCTCCAAGGATTGTCTAGAGATGATGTGATTGATGGCTTAGGTGCTTCTAAAGCCAAGTAAGCGACCATCCTCTCAATTGTCTTGCTCGAATCCATCATCTTAGCATAACTGGTTTCTTCTTCATTGAGAAACCCATACTCGGATTCGGTCCATGTGAGTACCACATCAAGTGGATCTTCAGTTATAATCTCATCAGTCACTTGGTCTATGATTTCCTAAAAAGCATCGACCATAAATGTCATCCCATTAAGCATAGGGTTCTTCAGCATTCTGTCCATCTCGAATCTCATAACCATATCGCCTAAATGAGGTCGATTCTATCAATCTTCACATCAATCATAGCTTCTACAGTCCTGAGAAATGGCTTCCCAAAATCAAAGGATACTTAGGTTCTTCAACGAGCTTGAGAACTACAAAGTCTGTTGGCACAAGAGCATTCCCAATCTTTACATGCAAATCTTCAAGAATACCAACTGGGAGTTTGACAGAATGGTCAGCAAAGATCAAATATATCCTAGTTCTATTGAAGTCTGTATACCCAAGGCGTAGTGCTACAGAATATGGCATTAGGTTAACACTTGAACCAAGGTCACAAAGAGACTTTGCAAACAGAAGAGAACCAATCTCTATCGAAAGCACAAATCGTCCAGGGTCTTCTTCCTTTTTGGGAAGCTTGTTTTGAAGTACATTACTGCAGTCATGAGTGATCACCGTGACCCTTTCTTCCCATGTAAACTTGTTTGTCACCAGTCCTTTTACATAGCTCTTAATAGATGGCATCATCTCCAAAGCATCAACAAAAGGTAACCTTACTTTCAAATTCACAAGCATCTCTTTGCACTTAGCAACTTTCAAATCTTTTCAAGACTTCTTTGGTGGAATAGGGTGTGGAGGCTTAGGTACATAGGTCCTCTCTAGAACAGTAGCTGATCTCTGACTCGGAACCACTGGGTTCTGTGAGTTTGTTTTGGCAAAGCATTCTGTTCGGCTTCGTCGGTCGATCGATCGTCCATGGGATCGATCGATCGCTCTCCCTGCAGATCAAAATCATCCTTCTTTTCTTTTCTCCCTCGTCATTTTTCAACATCTATTATCTCATCCTTCCTAGATTGCTTCCTCACAGGAGGTTCCAAGTGCTTGCAACTCCTTAATGCTAAAGCACTACATTCTTTGTAGCTATCACAATCGGAAGGTGATGAGATTGTTGTACCTGAGCAATGACATAGTCATACTTCAAGCTAAATTCTGTGTACAACTTATCCATCCTTGCATTTATCTCGGACGTGGAATGATGTTGTGCATGTATGAGTTGCTGTAACTTAGACTTAATCTCATCTTGACTACTACCTGAGGAACTCTTTGGTATAGAAAGTTGACCAGACGATAAGCAAAAGTTGTGAGACATCAATGTTGAATCCGAATACCCTGCATCCATCTCTACCTGTGTCTCACAGTATGCACAGGCCTCTCTTTTTTGACCCCACTTGCTGCAATGAATTCATCTAGCTTCTCACTAATCCCATCGACCTTCTGTGACTGAAAACTTTCTAATTCATCATCGCTAAAAGGTTCTTTAACCGAGCTTAGACCACTTGAACTTGCAGCCAGATTGTTGATCAAAGCATAGGCGTTTCCCTTGTAGTGTTCATGAAATCTCTCTTGCTTGCTGCATTTAACAATTGCCTAAATTCCCAATTTACACCCCATAGAAGAATGTCAAAAGCTTCACATCACTAAACCCATGATGCGGACAATCTTTCTTGTACCCCTTGAAACATTCCCAAGTATCACTAAAGGACTCATCTTCATGGTGTTGGAAGTGTGAAAATCTGATTTTTGAGTTGATGGATTTTAGCTTTGGTGAAGAAGTGATCTAAGAAGGTATCTCTAGTCTCATCCCAAGAAGTCAATGAAGCTGGAGGAAGAGACTTGTTCCACCTCAAACCTTTACCTTCCAGTGAGAACTTGAAGAGCTTGCACTTAGCATAATCCTAAGGAACTCTGATTGGTGCTGTAGAACTACATATCTCTTCGAAATTCTCAATGTGATCCATCAGGTTTCTCAGCTGGAAACCATGGAATGGGAACTGCCTAATCAATGTTATCAACTGTGGGTTCAACTCATAGGTAACCCCGTGCAATAGAGGTATAGAGATCGCTAATCGATTCTGGTAGTGAATATGAGGGGTATCCACTTCCCTGATCGCTCGATGTTTAGCCTTTACATCTCGTTCTCTTTTCAGCTCTTCTATCTCTCTCATTAACCTCTCCACAATAGCCTTCTAATCCTGGTGTTGTTGACCAGCCACGACATCCTCAGGATTTTCCATAATAGTCATACCCTGAGAAACAAAAACAAAGAAATAATCAAACGTAAATAATAAATTTCTTAGACTAAAACTCAGTTGTGAATCGAAAGGCGATAATATAGGTCCCCGGAAACGGCACCAAAAACTTGATGTTATCAGGTTTTAACCCTAAGCTATCTACTGTAAGTGCACAGCAATTCGAGTAGTAATCTAGGGCTCGTATCCACAAGGACCAAGTTATCACACTATCAATTCTGAAACCACACTAGAGCTAAGACGAATAGAAGATTGGTTGTAAACTAAATTAAAACAAAACTAAAAATTAACAATAAATGAATTAAAACACCAAGCTTAGGAAGTTCTTTGGGAAACTAGGGAATTCGAACCAGGAAACTATTCAGACACCATTTATTCAATAATCTCGACTCAGACATAAATTTATAACCAATCCACTATTGTGGTATCATTACTATATCCAGGAACCTAGTGATCTTAACTATCGTTGGTACAAAGAGGCTAATATGCATTATTGACCAGGTCTGATAAGTCCACAATCAACCTTAACATCAGCTATCGTGGTTAAGGATTGATTGCTCACCTAAGGAGGATCCAATTTCTAACAAGCTTTTGAAATGTTAGGTAATCTAAAATCATAGATTAGTTAGCTACTCTAATCTAAGCATTAAGAGTATCGATTAGGTGGAGAACACATCAAGCAATTCCTATTTGTTCCTAATTCATCAATTCCCTGCAACCCTAGAAAATCCTAAACTTGATTTTGGGAACTACTTAGACATGGTGAAGAAGATCATATTGCAAAACATAATGAAAAGCATAAAAGTAAATTGTATTAAAATAAGAGGGGTTTAGAACTCTTCTCCAATTATGTAAGGATCAAAATCTCTCTCCCAAAAACTCAAATACAGGTTGTTCTCACGTAATAATCATTCTTCTAAAATATAATGAAAATCAGTCTTATATAGGTTCTAAAAATGCAGGTTCAAAATAGGAAAAATTAGGTTTTCTCCTTGTCAGCTTCGATGATCGATCGATCAAGGATGACGATCGATTGATCAAGGTTAAATGCTCGATCTCCAAAAGGTCTTGGTCGATCAACAGATTGAGCGCATCTCTTGCTGAACATTGAGGATTGATCGATTAAGTGTGCGGGTCGATCGATCGCTGCTTTATGGCTGAAGTTCCAAAAACTGCTCTAATTCATCCTTGACCAAGATTTGAGGGCATAATCCGAATTTAACCTGCTTCTCACCTGAAAAGACTCTATAAAGCAAATAAACATTCTGAAAACATGTGAAGTAATGAGCTTAAAACCAATAAAAATGATGTATATCACAAGGGTGAAAATCCGCCAAAGAAGCTTGGGACTTTCTTCAGAAATCTCATGAAAACACATTTGTCGGAAGATGAAACCATAGTGTAGTTCAAGTCTAAACTGAGTTTCATTGCTAATGAAGCTACACTACTGGGGAAAACATACAAGGAACAAAAGCTGGTGAAGAAGCTTATCTGTTTTCTTCCTCTAAAGATTGTTGCACACAATGCTCTAATAAGAGTTGTGGGTAACTCAGACACCATGAAATTTCAAGATCTTGTAGGAATACTGAAATCCAAAGAAATGAAAGTTGTAGATGACAAACTAAAGACATCAAGAGGAGTGGCCTTTGTTGTTGATGCTGAACATGAAGGGTTGCTGCATATAAAGGAAGAAATGAGTTTGATGGCAAGATATTTTGGTAAAGATTAGAAATGTGTTGAATGAAACCAGTACAAGGATGCTGAACGTTGGATCTATCCTGAAGGAGACAAGACCCTGCTTCACAGCTAGAATGTGAGAAAGTAGTGGGAAGTGCGATCTGCAATGTCATGAGTGTGGCGGTGTAAGCGATTTCAAATTTGAATGTCCTTATGCAAATCATAAAGATTTGAAGTGCTTGGAGTGCAAAGGCATAGGACACACTAAGATGGAATGTCCTAGTAAGCGAAAGGGAAAGCTCTGGTAAGTAACCTTGAATGAGTCAAAAGACAAAGAGGAATATGGTGAAGATCTTCTCAACTTTGTGTGTTTTGCTGCCAAAGATGAGTTGGTGCATCTGAGCTGTAACACAGACTCTAAGGAAGAAAGTGAAGTTAAAAATAAAGAAGATTACTACAAATTATATGACAATTGGGTCAGGATCAGTGAAGACAAACTTTCGCTGACAAGGGAGAAGCTTGCTCTGGAAGCTTGGTTGATGCACTAGAAGCTGCTCAGAATGAAAAAAATTGTAAGTGACTTACTCCTTGATCCTTTTCAAGCTGATGTGTATCATGTACTTGTTTGGCAGAATAGGTGTGAGCAAGAAAAATAAAAGGTAACACTTCTGCAGAATCAACTGAGAGATAGAGAGAAACAAATCAGCATGCTCAACAACAGAACAAAGAATCTTGATTAAAGCCTAGGTATCAAGGAAGTCCATTGTAAGAAGTGGTTCCTCTATAATTGGTTAACTTTGTAAAAGGCAATGGGAGAAACTTAGAGAAGATAGTGAGATGTCATGCAGAATGAACCTGTGGAAATCGTAGTGCTATTCATGCCTATAATAAAACTGTTGTGAGAAGACCTCAAAGAAAATACCCAAGACAAAGATCATATATCTGCAGCTACTGTAACAAGCCAAGTCATGTCCGAAGCAAGTTTTACAAACTCCAGGAAAGACTTAAGATTGTGTGGCAGCTGAATAAAGGTCACCCTAAGCCTTTCAAATTTATGAGTTTTTGGGTAGCAAATACTAACTTGTATGGAATCTCACTTCATGGATTAAGAATTTACGATACATCATGCCATTCAACGAGTTGTACGATCAGACTAATGAGTACAATACTGGTAAATCTGATGGATGGGCGCATGTTATCATGCAAATGTTGCTTACACTTCAGCCGGACAAGAGGATGATCCTCTTGATATTTTGACAGTGGATGTTCTTGGCACATGACATGAAGTCAATCAACTCTCACAACCTACTTAAAAACGGTTGGACCCAAAGTTACATTCGGAAATGGATGCGAAAGGAAAGTAAAAAGCAGAGGTGATAAATATGGTCCTGATTCCCTAGCTCTCTCATGTATGTACTACGTTGATGGATTAACTACCAATTTATTAGCGTAAGTCATCTTTGTGACAATGATCTGGATGTTACCTTCACATAAACTGAATGAAAGGAAGTTGACTGTAATGGAAATACAGAGTTGACGGGTTCTTGTAGTAAAAATAGCTGCTACAAGTGGGAAATATCTGAAACAAGTTATTCTACCGTAGAGTCTTAAGTAGAGCTATGACACAGAAAAAAGTGACATATGAATGTTGAGTGCTTAACAAAACTTGCCAATGCTGAAGTGGTCAGAGTTATTCCTAACATCAAAGAAAAATACATAGTAGTAAGTGAAGAGTGCGATAAAGGAATATATTAAGGTTTAACACAAGCGAGTAGCTAAAATAACTTCAAAGAAGATTCTCGAATTGGTTCACATGGACCTTATGGGACGAGTTCAAACAGAGAATCTTAATGGCAAAAAATACATTTTTGTTCTAGTGGATGATTTCTCAAAGTTTACATGGGTCAGATTTCTGATGGAATAGTCTAATGCAGTTAAAAGTTTGAAGATCTTAGTGTTACAACTGCGAACTGAGAAAGGAAGTATTGTTCAAATCTGGAATAGTCATGGATGAGAATTTCATAATAAGAACTTTGAAAATTTTTGTCAATCACAAGGGATTCGTCACCAGTACTCTGCCCCCAAGGACTCCTCAACACAACGGGATTATTGAGCGCAAGATTAAACTCTTAAGGAGTTGGCTCGTGTCATGTTACATGGAAATGACATTCCAACCAGGTTCTGGGCTAAAGCAGTCAACACTGCTTGCTATGTGGTAAAGAGGGATTATGTGAAGCCTAGTAAAAGAATGACCCCCTATGAAATATAGAAGAGGAAAACACCAAACTTCAGTTACTTTTGTGTGTTCGGGTGATTCTACTACATACTAAACAATAAGGATCATTTGGGCAATTTTGATGCACGAAGTGATGGAGGTACATTTTTAGGGTATGCTACAAATAACATGGCATTCAGAGTGTAAAAAACAATCAAGGATGTTCATAAATTCAATCAATGTGGTATTTGATGAAGCAAAGAAGTCTATATTGGTCCCAGCATCTGAGCCTGAGTCCGTAGAACAAGTGGTTAATCAAGATCACGAAGAGGTTAACAAAAAAGATGACAATGTAACACATGAGGAAGATGTTCTCAACATTACAACAACTAAGGAACTTTGGGCGCATAAGTATCACTCACAGTCTGATATGGTTGATCATATGGATTAGAGGGTTACTTGAGGTAAATATATTGATTTTAGAGAAATGATCCAATTTCCATGTTTTCTCCCATAAATGATAACAATTGACATTAGAGTTGCACTAACTAGCAAGTACTGGTTGAGGACGTATCAAGAGGAACTTGAACAGCTTCACATAATTGATGTATGGGATCTTGTAACCAAACCAATTGGTATCAATGTGGTTGGAACCAAGTGATATTCAAGAACAAAATAGATGGTGAAAGCAATGTAACACAGAACAAAACTAGGTTGGTAGCACAAGGATATTCTCAAACCAAAAGGATCAAATTTGGTTGGTAGTACAAGGGTATTCTCAAATTAAAAGGATCAAACTAGGTTGGCAGCACAAGGGTATTCTCAAACTAGTTAGATGCACTTGTTGTGACTAACGCTTTTTTTGCTTTGTTTTGTTTCTTTTTAGTTATTATGTTCAGATTTTAACTCTATCTATGATATGCTTTTGAGCTTTTGAAACATGTTGTCTAAGGAACCATGATTTTTGAAGATTGTTGCACCATTATGCTTTTAGGATCGTTGATATGCACTTGTTGGGAATCGATTGACTATTGGAAAATCTAGAGACAAAGCATCTTCTCAATGANGTCCTCTCTTCAGTCATGAAAGACTTATCTGTGTGAGTATGGTTCCCCTCTCTTAGATATTTGAATG
>OVBA01002932.1:0-27760 GCA_900406435.1 Lepidium aucheri
GAAAAAAGCTTCAAAAGTGTAAGAAAGTGATGACGAAGCCGACGAAGAAGAAGAAGAAGATGAAGAAGAAACTGAAAAAAAAAATAAAAAAAAACCAACCGGCGGTTTTCTTTTCTTTTTCTTTTTTTAGTTTTTTTTTTTTTCATTTTCAGTTTTTTTTGAATGTCACAAATGTAAATAAGTAGATAACTGATTTTTTGTGATTTTTCCCATACCTTTTTTGTTCAACTTTTTGAAGAGTATTTGAGTAATTATAGTATTTTTGTAGTGTATTTGAGTAATTTATTCTTAGATATAATATATTTATTATTAAAACAGTAATAATTTGCGGAATTGAAAGTGTCCAACACATGTTTGCTTATGTTTGTGCTTTTTTTTTTGCTTGATAACAAAAATTTTTTGCGGTTTTGTTAACTTTTAAAAGAACAATGCATTTTTGTTAATTTTATTTTTGATTGGTAACATTTCATCAAATACGTGCCAGCTAAGCAAAAAACATCCCGCACTTTTGAAAACAATCAAACCTTAAGTGCGATTTTTTAAATCTGTCCCGCATTAGTGGTTACCAGTCACACTCTAAGTCTAAACTTATATTGTATTTTGTTCCATTTTGAGTCGACTAAACAACCATGTATTACATTTAATAGATTAAGTAAATATTGTTCGTATTTATTACATAATTATGTAATACTCCCTCCGTTTCATAATAAGTGTCATTCTAGCATTTCGCACACAAATTAAGGAAACATATTAAAACTCTATTATACCCCTAAAAACTTATTGACTTTTGATATTCTTTTTTTCTTATTGGTTAATAATAAGGTTAATTAGACCATTTATGCTAAAAGTTACATCGTAAATCTAAAACGACACTTATTTGAAATAAAAAAATAATCCTAAAACGAAAATTATTGTGAAACGGAAGGAGTATTATAATTAAGTAAATATTATTTTATTTTTTAATTGTAATAGTAAATAAAAACAAAACCTTTCGTATTATAATAACGCGTTCACGTAATAGTAAATATATAAATAAAAGTTAATATTATTTTATTACTATTTGATCATTAGGCAAAAAGCAACAAAAATTTGTTTTTTTTCCTAACGACTTTTTGTAATTTTTAGCTAAATTTTTTTTACAGAATTACAACATTATGCACATTATGCTGATTAGTAAAATTTTAGCACAATCGGAATTATATTACGTAAACGATTATACGATTACCAAACAAAACCATTAACTTTTGATTTCATTGTCTTGACTTTATATTGGAACTTATTTGGTCGAAACATACAAAACTAATTTTAATGCTAAACTAGTAAATAGTACAAACTGATTAGCTTAACTTGTCTTTAATCTTTTTTTTCAACTTTATAGTCGTTGAATCAACAAGTTTCGATCCATAGTCTATATACTCTAACTGAAGCGGATGATATTCAAAATCAACATCTAATATTTAGTTTGATCAGAGATAAGTCAATTGAGCCACAAACTGATTCTTGGCGTATTTATTATTTTGTTAATGTTACATTTTATGTAATTATGCTTATTGATTTATTTCCAGCACAAATACACAAAACCTAATTTTGCAATCTTGCCTTTTTTCTTTAGTTAGAATATATTAATAAATTAATATCTCATTTTATTTTCAAATTCTCAAATTTAAAATGTACGATTCATATAATTAATATTTTCTCTTTTATAAAAAATAATATATATATTTTTTCTCTATGGATTCTTGCTATATTAAGATAGTTGATGAATCACTATAGAATTTAAAAACATATTCACATTGATTATTCTCATCAAAACTAATTATATATGTCTGATCTAACTACCATGAATGATAGGACTCCGGATAGTAAGAGGTTGGGCGGTGGTTTCGTAAAGTTGATCTTGATGAATCCGGGTTGAAGAACCAATAGCGATGATGATGTGCGAACGAGTACCACAACGAATGGTGATGAATCCTTGATAAACTCAATCCATTCAAAACTTGGAATCCTCACAAGCCTCAATCTCGTCTCTCAAACTGAATCCTCAAGTGTGAGCGGTAGCTACGTTTTCTCTCTAGAGAAAAATGTTCATTCTTTATTGATATGCAAATGTGAGTACAAAACGCCATAGATGGAACCTTATAAATTGTTCGTCGGCTGGGGGCCTTCTAAGGAAATTCAAAGACTCTAAACAAGATATAAACAACCAAGAAATGAAAGGAGTGGTGCAACACTCTTAACAAAACAGAACATTTAAAACAAACATATAAAAAGACGCAAACTGGTCCAAATAAGATGAGTTTGTTAACCACATGGTTAGGTAACTGTTTTTACTATTTGGACCAATGAACCTCGACTTAAAAATCTAACTTAAGGTTGGAAGGCATTGGTGGTACCTCTAAAACGTTAATTGAAAAACACATACGTACCTGGGCCTTACGGGCGAGTCCGGAGTAGCTTCCCATGGTACAGTCTGTGGTCAAGTTTGAGCTTCCCACGGTACGTGCTGTGGTCAGGGCTTCTGGTCTTGGATGAACCTCCTTCGAGTAAGTTTGCATGCTGATCTTTGCTAGTTCCATCTCAGCTATGGGTTTGACTAGGCTAAGTAGATTTCCAATGGCTTCGATGAACTTGTCCTATATAGCTTTGGTCTTGCCTCGTTGTCAGCTCCTTCACGTATGACTGGTACTAGTTGAATAACTTCAGTCATAAGGGTGTTATGGTCGATGTCCTCATCATTCCTTCCCTCTTGAGAAAGATCCGACGTCGCATCAGGTTCCCTTTCATCAAAGAGCGTTAGATCGGAAACATTTAAGATGAGGTGTATCTTTAGGTGGCTGGGAAGGTCAAGGCGATAGGCATTGTTGTTGATGCGCTCCAATACTTTGAACGGCCCGTTGCCTATTGGTGCCAACTTCTTATTCTTATTTTGTTCCTTAGGAAACCTTTCAGTCACAAGGTGCATCCATACCCAATAACCGAGTTTGAATATGACTTCTCTTCGTACCTTGTCAGCATGTGCCTTGTACTTGGCTGTTTTAGCCTCGACGGTTGCCCTCACATCTTCGTGGAGTTTTATGATGTATCCAGCCTCCACATCTCCATCTTGGTTCACTACATCTGGTGGCAATAACGGCTTGAGATCAAGCGAGAAAAAGGGCTAAAATCCATAAACAATCTCAAAAGGTGACCAGTTAGTAGTAGTGAACAGCTCGGTTATAAGCGAATTCTATGAAAGGTAAGGCCTCGGCCCAGCTCTTCATGTTCGTGCCAATGGCAGCCCTTAGCAAGGCTGATATGGCTCGGTTGACCACTTCCACATTCCGTCCGTTTGTGGGTGACATGAAGTTGAGTACAGCAAATTGGTCCCAAGTTTTCTCCATATTGTGTACCATAAGTGGCTAAGGAACTTGGGCTTGTGGTCCGATACGATAGTCCATGGAATACCATGAAGGCGTACGACTTCTTCTATAAAAAAATTGTGATCCGGGTTGTATCCGTGAACTTGTCACAAGGAATGAAATGCACCATTTTGGAGAAGTGGTCCACCACGACTAGAATTGTGTCCTTGTTTTGGTACCTGGGTAGTCATAATAAAAATCTATAAAAACATTTACCCAAATGGCGTTAGGGATAGGAATGGGCATATATAGACCGTAAGGATATGACCTGGATTTAGCCGTTAGGCACGCGGTGCAAGGCTTGCAATGTTTGGTGCATCCCCCTTCATGTGCGGCCAAAAGAAATGCTCTTAGAGGAGACTTAGCATCTTCTTGGCTCCAAAGTGTCACATAAGTCCTCCTCCGTGAGCCTCGGTCACTAGTAGCTCTTGGATCGATCATTGAGGAAGAGATAGCCCCCTTTTCTTGAAAATAAGCCTGTCATGAAGATAGAAATCTCCGTACACGCCTTGGCCGCAAGCTTCAAGAACCTCCTTGAAATCTGCATCATCAACATATTGAGTCTTAAGTGATTCAAAATCCATTACCTTAGCCTCTTCTGTTGAGATTAGTGTGTAACATCTTGATAATGGTTGGCCACCATGTTCTCCTTGCCCTTCTTGTACTTAATCACGTACGGGAAAGTCTCAATGTATTCCAACCAGCAGTCGTGCCACTTCTTGAGGTTGGTTTGGCCTCTCAAATATTTCAGCATCTTGTGGTCCGTATGTACTACGAACTCCTTGGCCAAGAGGTAATGTTGCCAAGTTTCCAAAGATATAACTAATGCGTACAACTCCTTGTTGTATGTCGGATAGTTAAGTGTGGCTCCACTCAACTTCTCGCTGAAGTAAGCTATGGGTTGTCAACCTTGTGTAAGCATAGCTCTGATTCCTATTCCTGAAGCATCACACTCAACCTCAAACGTTAGATCAATGTTTGGTAAAGATAATACCAGAGCTTGTGTTAGTCAATCCTTTAGCTCCTAAAAGGTGGATTCTTGAGCTGGTCCCCAACGGAAGACTACGTCCTTCTTGATAGCTGTGGTTAGTGGTGTTGCTATGCTACTGAAGTCTCGCTCAAATCGCCGATAGAAGCTCACTAAGCCATGAAAGCTACGAACGTGTCCAATAGTGGTTGGAGTTGACTAATCCTGAATGGCTTTGATCTTTTCTTGGTCCACTCGTAGACCTGTCGAGCTTACAACAAAACATAAAAACACTACTTCATTAGTGCAAAAGGTGCATTTCTTGAGATTGGTGTAAACCTTTTCCTTGCGGAGTGTGCTCAAGGCCATCTCACGAGGCTGAATGTGATCGGATAGGGATTTATTGTCAATAAGGATATCATCAAAATATACCACCACAAATTTAGATATAAAAGAACGCAAAACCTAGTTCATAAGCTTCATGAAGGTGCTTGGCGCATTGGTAAGGCCAAATAGCATGAGGAGCCATTTGTATAAATCTTGCTTGGTCTTTAATGCGGTTTTTCACTCGTCTCTTTTTTTCATTATGACTTGATGGTATCCGCTCTTGAGGTATATCTTAGAGAAAATGGATGCTCCACTAAGCTTTTCTAACATGTCGTCTAGTCGCATGATTGGATTTTGGTACTTGACGGTGATATTGTTGATGGCCCGACAGTCTACGCACATCCTCCACGCTTCGTCTTTTTTGGGTACGAGCACTACAAGTACAATACAATGGCTAAGGCTCTCCTGGATATAGCCTTTAGCCATCAGATCACAGACTTGCTTCTCTAACTCTTTCATCTCTTCTGGGTTCATATGGTAAGCTGGCCCGTTAGGTAAAGGCACTCCGGGTACGAAGTCGATTTGATGCTCTATTCCACGAATTGGTTGTAATCTTGCTGGAATCTCTTCAGGAAACAAATCTTGGTAGTGATCAATCACTGTCCTGACCTCTTCTGGTAGTTCTATGTCATTAGTCCCTGAAACTAGACATTCCTTGAAAACCATAAGCAGTACCGGCTCTTGACAAGCAATATCCTTAGAAACCGTATGTGTAGTGACATAGAAATTAGAACGTCTAACCTCAGTTTCTTTGGCTTGTTTGGATTGACTCTCACGGACCTGTGTGGGTGTGAGTGGAACCAACATGTACTTCTTCTTATCATGGGTGAGTAAGTACAAGTTGGTGCGTCCATGGTATATTGCTTCTCGGTCAAACTGCCATGGGCGACCTAGCAGTATATGTCCCGCTTGCATGGGCACCACATCACACACAGCATTATCATGATACCTTCCAATGCTAAAAGAAACCATGACTTGCTCGGACACTTTGACCTCAGCCTTGTTGTTGAGCCAACATAGCTTATATGGATGCGGGTGTTTGGCCATTGCAAGACCCAGCTTCTCAACCATATATCTGCTAGTCAAGTTAGCACAAGGTCCACCATCAATTATAAGGTTACATACCTTCGAGTTGACGGTGCAACGAATGTGGAAAATGTTTTCCCGCTTAATGAGATCTTCTTTGTCAACGATGGTACTTAACATCCTCCTGATATCGAGGCTTTCACCATAGTCCGCATACTCAACTTTATCCTCCGATTATTCCTCAGCTTCATCTTGGGTCTTATATTCCCCGTCATTTGTAAGTAACATTGTCTGCTTGTTTGGGCAATCGCAGCCATGTGCCCACAGCCTTAGCACTTGAAACAAATAACATCTTGAGTGCGTGAAGAATCACAAGGCTTTGTTACCTCGAGTAGTTTATATGGTCCGATGGTGGCTTTCTTAAACCATGATTAAACTTCGAGTCTCTTGACCGGAACTTCCACAGGTTTTGGTGCAGTCCATGCGGTTTTAGATCTTACAACGTACTTCTTCTTAATGTGTTGCTCAGCTTGGATGGTTAGATGAAGCACTTCTTGTAGCTCATGGTAAGGATGTCTTTCCACCTTAACAGCAATCCGTTCTTGAAGTTCGTCTATGAATTGAGCCATTAAAGACTCCTCATACTCTTCTACCTCAAATCGGTTCTTTAACAACTCGAACTCGTCAAAGTATTCTTCCATAGTCTTTGTGCCTTGAGTTAGCTTCTGAAACCACCATTGAAAGTCATGGTGGAAATATGACTGTACATAACATTTACGCATGATGAATTTTATGTCCTCCCAATGTGCGATCCAACCCAAGTGAAGGCGTCTTCGATCAGGTACCTCTCGGTCCCACCATGTAAAGGCGCTATCGGTAAGTTGGGCTACAGCAAAAGACATCATTTTTGGCAGGATAGTCATAACATTCAAAAATATGGTCTAACCTTTGCCCCTAATCAAGGTAAGCTTCTGGGTTGACTTGTCCGGTAAAGGTGGGTGCAGTTAGTTTTGGGTCCGCGTGTCACGTGAAATCAGTCTGGTTGCACCAGCAGTAGGGTTGCCGTGCGATCCCATGGTAGTAGCCAAGATTGACGGGATACGCATCTGGTTCATCAGAGTAGGAGCCTTCTTCCACTTCCTCATACTATCTTCGCCCACAAGTCGCATGTCGACGAGGTGGTGGTGGTCAGGTCTGGTTATGTTGTTCGCACCATGGTAAGCGGAACACTTCTCGTAAGGGTGGTACATTCAATTCGTGCATTCCATCAGTTTGGGATAGTCCTTCTCGTCTGTAGGGCCAGCGTAGGCGTCAGTCTGAGTTTCCATCGGGTTTGGTCTAACATTCCCTGCCCGTGCATCCGGTGGTACTAGTTCCAACCAGTCCAATCGTTTATCTATCCGAGTGAGATGAGCTTGGTACTAGTTCCAACCAGTCTTATGATGGTGTAGGTAAGATAACGAATGGGTTCCGTGGCGTCATCTTGGTTATCTCCCATGGTTCCTTGCACAAACAGAAGACAACAAAATTCTCTAAGTGTTAAAGACCTTTGAACAAAGGTAAAGAATCCAACTAAAGAATTCTTGGTCCAAATCAATCAAGGAACTAGGTTTTAGAACGATAAGAAGCAACTTTAAAATTTTAAATCAATAACCGATTAACCCAAGTGCAATAAAGGAAACATATAATTTAGTTTTAAAACAATAGCACACAGATTGTTAATTACGGATCCTAATGAAATCATATATATATCACATGAAAACAGTTAGGGACAAGAGCTGTTGTTTTAAATATCTAATGATGTTGTGAAGTTTAAATCATAGATTAAGTCTAACTTTTTACGCATTGGCAAAAGAAAAGAAACATGAAGAACAATAAGAACAATCAGACACAAATTCAACAACAGATTAATTTTTATGGCTTTTCTTTTTATAATAACGAGATTAACAAGCTAAATATCACACGAAACCTATAGAACTAGAGTTTGGTGGCTCCTAGAACTACACGGTTCAAACAAAAACAAACGATATACGAAATGGCAATGAACGAAAAGACAGAAAACAAAGTAGGAGAGGAACGATACAGCAGACTACCAAGAATCTTTTGGCTCTAATACCAGATGATAGGACCCCTGATGGTAATAGGTTGATAGGTGGTTTTGTAAACCCGATCTTGGTGAATCCGGGTTAAAGAATCCGATAGCGATGATGATGTGCAAACGAGTACCATAACAAATGGTGATGAATCTGTTGATAAGCTCAATCCGTTCAAGACTTGGAATCTTCACAAGCCTCAAACTGGTCTCTCAAACTGAATTCTCAAATGTGAGCGGCGGCTAAGTTTTTTCTCTAGAGAAAAAGCATCAAAAGTGAGTACAAAACGATGTAGATGGAACCTTATAAATGGTTTATCGGCTGGAGGCCTTCTAGGATATTTCAAAGACTCTAAACAATATAGAAATAACCAAGAAAGGAAAGGAGTGACGCAGCACTCTTAACAAAATGAAATATTTCAAACAAACAAATAAAAAGAGTAAAACCGGTCCAAATAAGATAATTATTTTAACCACATGGTTTGTTAACTATACTTACTATTTGGACCAATGAATGTGGACTTAAAAAGCTAACTTAAGGTTGGGATGCATTGGTTGTACATGCAAACACTTTAATTGAGAAACACATACGTACATAGGCCTTACCGGCGAATCCGGAACAGCTTCTTGTGGTATGGTTCGTGGTCGAGGTTGAGTTTCCCGCAGTATGTGCTGTGGTTGGGGCTTCCGGTCTTAGGTGAACCGCCTTCAAGTAAGTTGGCATACCGATCTTTGCTAGTTCCATCTCAACCGTAGGTTTGTTTAGGCTAAATAGATTTTTAATGGTTTCGACAAACTTGTTCCGTACAGCTTTGTTCTTGTCTCGCATGTCAACTCCTTCACATATAACCAGTACTAATTGAATAACATCCATCAAGAAGGTGTTATAGTCGACAGACCTCATCAATAAAGCTTACGTGCTATTTGTATAAAAGGTATTTGCTTAATATCTATCAATACGGTGTTAGTATAAGTTTCGCTCCAAAAGTAAGAATCGAATAAAGTGCACAAATTAAGTCCAATCAAATTCATCCATAAGAAATTGATATTAATGGGATGATATGTCAATTTTAGTTAGGTATCACTAAGTGTTGGTGATTTAACCATTCCACCCATCATCTTTTTTCTTCTGTTATATTTAATTACAATAAATCAGAAAAATATTACTTTATGTAAATTACCATATGCATAATTTATCCATAATACTACTATCATCATACAATCATTATTTCCATCATCATCAATATAAACCGTTTATAATCGTAGGGACATCATCTATATCGGCGTTATTAGTCAAAAATAGTAGGATTACTTGCAAAAATAACTATTTGACTTAAATCACTTGCAAATATAACTTATCATTTTCTCTCTCATCAAATACCTCAAAAATACATTTAGTTCTTAGATAATTTCGAAAATGCCATTATTTTTTTTTTGGTTTAACATTTATTCCTACCTAAAATTACCAAAATACATATCCAACTTCACATATTTACTAAAATGCCATCTTCTTCAATTCTATAAACAACCATTACCAACCAAATTCAAGATAGTAAATGGTTATAAATCCTACTTTTTCGGGCTGTACTTACTTGTAAACAATCTTCAACCACATTATCTCTCATTCTCTCTCTATTTCTATCCATTACTCTCTCAAATTTTCAATTTAACCTTTCAAAAATCTTAAAATGTTGGTTTTTCTTAGTTACAATTACACGATTGGAAGCTACATTTTGACATTGTGGGCATCTGAAAAAGGTATATATCATCATTAAGTGAAATCGTTTAAAGATCTAAAAATTTCAAAAAAGTTGCAGAGGGGAGACTTCATGTGAAGTCTCTATGTCCATGGAGACTTCAAGTGAAGTCTCCAAGTCAACAGAGAGGTTAGTTTTGCAATTGATTTTCTTTAAATCAAAACAGGAAACTTCAAGTGAAGTCTCCCAATTCTTGTTTGAGAAAAAAAAATCGTGGAGACTTCACTTGAAGTCTCCAAAAAAAGAAGTTACTTTTGGAATTGACTAAAATATTGACTTTTACGGAGACATCTAATGAAGTCTCCGCGTATTGTGGAGATTTCACATTAAGTCTCCGTATATTGAAGGGGTTATTTTTGAAGTTGACCAACCTTTAAATTATTTGACTCAATATTTGTAGAAATCTATGTCTAACGAGAGACTTCGCTTGAATTCTCCATAAACGGAGGAGACTTCAGCTGTAGCCTTCTTTTATTTATTATGAAATGGACCCACTAACACTTTTTACCCAACTCATTAAAAATAAAAAAATAAGGGAGACTTCCCCGGGAAGTCTCCTCCCTTTTTCTGGAGACTTCATGTGAAGTTTCCTTTTGTCGGAGACTTCACCATGAACCTTCTTTCATTAAAGTTAAACTTAGTCAATTGCAAATATTACCTACTCCTTTTTTGGAGACTTCACGTGAAGTCTCCTATTTCACAGGTTATTTCTGCAATAAAAAAATTTTCGCGGAGACTTCACGTGAAGTCTCCTTCTAAAAAGTCAACATTTATTCAAATACAGAAATAACCTTCGGAGACTTTGGGAGAAGTCTTCATATTAGCTCTGGAGACTTCATGTAAAGTCTCCACTCAAAATACAGAGACTTCAGATGACGTCTCCACATTAAAAATACGGAGATTTCATGTGAAGTCTCCAGAGCGTATTATAATTGTAAGCTTGATTTATCTTAATTATTAACGATACTTTTACCAATTTTTTGATCTAATATTGTTATAATATGTTTTGCAGGATAATGGTTCACTTACCGGTTGTTTATGGAGAATGGGTTAGGAAATACTTGTATTGGCATTTTGAGGTCGATACTTGCAAAGGAGGGAGAATGTTACTTGAGAATGTGAAGTCTCCGCGTGAGACATGGAGACTTCATGTGAAGTCTCCGCGTGAAACTTAGAGACTTCACTTATATATAAGTCTGCGAAATAAACAAACAAAATGGCATTCGATGTGCAAAATGACAAAATTTGTCTGCGAAATAAACAAACAAATCACTTATATATAAGTCTCCTAAACAGAATACAAAGTGCNATGAGACATGGAGACTTCATGTGAAGTCTCCACGTGAAACTTAGAGACTTCACTTATATATAAGTCTGCGAAATAAACAAACAAAATGGCATTCGATGTGCAAAATGACAAAATTTGTCTGCGAAATAAACAAACAAATCACTTATATATAAGTCTCCTAAACAGAATACAAAGTGCACCCAGATATATAAGTGTCGATTTGTAATTGAGTGAAGTCCACTCTTTTGAATCTTGTTATAATTTAGTACTTAAAAGCTCTAAAACTTTGTACCTACGTTTATGTATTTTGCATAAATTGTTGTTTGCACATCAAATCAAAAACAGTACTTGAAGAAAAACACATGTATTCGTAACAAATCCACCAAACACATGTAAATGTATGTTATGAAGCCCCAAAGCTTGAAGAACATTGTGTACAATCACAACAAATCATATTGCAAGGCTAACATGAATGCACTGAAAATTTCATACTTGGAACCTAGTATTATAATTTTTCCAAATAAGACTAGAAAATCCGAATAACAAAAAAAACTCAAGACTTAAAAACATAGTACAGCAAAAAATCCAAATCGATAAGAAAAATTCAACAAAATTAAAGCAACGATCTCTACTTCTTCTCTTCTTTCTCAGCCTCAGCAGCCCTCTTGGCTCTGGCACCAACATTACGTTTGTTTGTACACTCAGGACAGATCTTGTTCAGAATCCATACCTTAATAGACTAGATGTTGGACGAGGGAAGATCTTCACCGCATTGTTCTGTCTAGCTAAACAAACGCAAAAGGAGATACAGATATTGAGACGGTTTATTACATAACAAAACTTAAGCAATCAGATGATAAAAGTAGCAAACTTAGAGATTTTACTAACCAACTCTTCTCCTTGTTTTGTAATTAGCAACATACCGTTAACCAAGATGCTATATGTGCCAGAGAATGTGCTAAGATTCCTCCACCACCCGTCGGAATGAGACTGAAGTGTCAAAATGTTCCTTTCAAGGTATATCCAAAAATATTAGTTGTTTATAAAAGCAAATTTTCATTACATTATCTATTTTATTTTCATATATCTATTTTATTTTCATATCTCAAACTTAAAAGGTGGTTTATAAAAGCAAAGTTTCATTACATTAACCAGAAAAAAATCATAAATTTGAGTCTTACCAATGCAAGCTTGTGATCTGATTGACTTTGGCGAGCTTCCTCAGAGCGTGCATAGAATGCCATGCATAACGCCTTTATCTAAAGAAATTAAAAGACAATGCAGAGATAGACCTAAACATTCAGGAATTCTGCTTATTTCTTCTTAACTATGATCTTTAAATAGTCTGTGCAATATCCTATACCATGAGGTTGGAACATGTGATCATTAAAATGACTAACAGAGTTTCGTTTTTACTTACATTAAGATCTGCCTCTGCCATTTTTTCAATTTGTGCTGCCTTTTCTTTTGCAATTGCCGAGGTCATCTCAGCTTTTGCCAATTCTTCAGCTTTACTCAAACCCAACTGTGCTTCAGCTTCCTGTAGTAAATTCAAAATTGTAAGTTATAACTTACCAAGTCGCAATACTTTTTTATTCTCATTCCACTGAAAATGAGCAGACCTTTTATTCAATTTCTGTTTTGAGCTTATCTTCCATTCTCTCCTGGATTGCCTTGATTGTAGTTGCTGCCTTTGTTCTTTCTCTTTTTAGCTCCTGGATAAAGCAACAGTGGCACTTAGATTATAGTTCTATGTCTCTACCCAAGAACATAAAATCGAGATTAAATAAATGCATCCAAGAACCCAGTACAAAATCACACCAAATTCACATATGTATGAGAAACAAAACATAAATGAAATCTTCATTGGCATGTTTATTTGACGCATATGAACACTGTCTATGGACTGGACATATATTCATATAATCCTGGGACTGAGTTAATTAAGTAGAGATAAAAATATATAAAGCACCTCATCCAATATTGCTGCCTCCTCTATACGCATTAGTTCACGTGCCCTAAGGTCTCTCAACTCATTTTCATACTTCTCTTTGAGTACAATCAAAACAATTAGTTAAAACCTCTTAGATAAAGAAAATAATAAATAATCATCCGAGCTATTCCGTCTTTAGCAACCTTAAACTTACATATGTTTACATGAACATCCTCATCTACTTTGACATAGAAATCTGTGTCTCACATAGAAAACGTTGTAGAAAAGTATAGAATCAATGACACAAATCATCAGTATAGAATCAATGACACAAATCAGATTGAAAAGTTTAGAATCAATGACACAAATTATCAGTATAGAAAGAAGCAAAGTGAAACTCACATCGAAACTCATACCTTTAGACTCCAGAATATTCCACATCCTGCAACAACAACAACAAAATCATATAAGCCATCAAAAATCAAAGTAAAAAATTTGAATCTAAAAGTTCAACGAAAGAGCTTAAAGCTCATTCAAAACCCAGAATCTCAAATCGAAACAGAGTCGTGGATTGACTAGAACTACTATATACCATAGTTGTATCAACTAACCTTGGCAACAAAACTAGGAAAAGAAGCAGACATATGATACAAAATGTCCAAGTACAAAACATGATTGGAAACAATGACACCAGGTCTTTCAGGTTCCTCCGTAACGGCTTCACTTTTCTGGTCAATCTGCAGCCAAAATACAGAAAGAATAAAGATTTAAGAATACAAAAAGACAGAAAGAATAAAGATTTTAGAATTGGACTCCATAGCTACATCACAATCTCGTTTGCTCTCATGAATCCAATAAAACCCAAATACAAAAAGCATAACTCCACCTTCGTCTTCCTCTTCCTCTGGCCCACGATATGGAGCAGAGAACAACGTAAACACCCTACAAATCAAGTAATACAGAAGCAAAGGGAAAGACCAGAATAAGAGAGGATTAACAAGAGAGTAGAAGAGATGAAGAAGAAGATGAAGAGATGAAGACAACAAGGCGGGTGATTACCGTTGAGCAAAGGCAACAGTGGCACTAGGGTTTGTAGAGAAGGGGAGAGAACAGTAGAGAATGGGAGAGATTACAGAGGCTAGGGTTTGGGGAGGAACCGTCAAGTTGTTTTACATGTAGGTCAAAATTTTGGTTTATTCAGGTTAACCTATAAACAAATTACAATTTCTTTCGGTTATTTGAACTCCGAGACTTCATGAAGTCTCCACTGAAGGACACTTCATGTTAAGTCTCCACCGAAGGAGACTTCAGGTGAAGTCTCCTTCTTTTTGGGAGACTTCGGGTGAAGTCTCCAGGAACCCCTAAACCCTAAACTCTTAATCGTAAATTTTAACTCCATTTATTATACTATTTAAAAATTGCATGAATGCACAATCATATACTCTTGAATATAAGTGCAATCTAATCAACTTTGCAAATCCCACATGATTATCATATATTACCATGAAACCCTAAACCCTTGAATACATAGTTTGTTTGTAAGTTTTGTGGTTTGATCATAAATGCACTATTTATCATTTCTTATTATATGAACAATTTAACTCTTTTATATTCCTACATTCCAAATAAAGGATCTACAACATACCACATGTTTATCAAACCATAAACCCTAAACCCTAAACCATGACATAGTTTATTTATGGACTTTGTGGTTTGATCTTATAGATCTTATTTAACCATGTTTTCTGCAATTTTTATTTGTAATACTTAATGTATGTTTATTACTATATTTTGTAATCAAAATTATAAGCATATTACAATGATTATTATTTTAATCATAATTACATTTACATAATTAATGCAGAGACTTCAAGTGAAGTCTCCCGATTTGAATGAGGAGACTTCACATGAAGTCTCTAAACTCACCAATGGGTATAAAGGTTATTTCATTATCAGTTTTTTTGTTTAGTCATTAAGGGTAAAACAATAATTTTTCTACCCTTGTGTGTTACTTTTAAAAATCAAAACAAAAAGGGGTCTATTTTTGTATTCAAAATGATTTAATGAATCATTTTTAATAATTTCCCAAAATAGTAACTAGTCGTATCCTTTTGTTAAAATTTGGAGTTATTTTTATATATCCGACTCAGTCATAAAAAATTTAGTAGTTAGGCTGTGGCCACAAAGATCAGTTCTTGCTTTAATTATACAACTGACAAGTAATTAGGTAGCTTTCATGTGTTATAAATGAATTCAAGTACGCATGCAGTCTCATATATAAATATTTATATCTATAACAAATGTGTAGTTTATATAATATATTTATATTTTAGATAATAATTTATGAATAATGAAATAGCTAATAATAAATTTATATATATGTTATAAATAACAAAAAGATAGTAAATTATAAGTAATTTCGTTGGATTCTTAAAACATAAATTCATTCATTATTATTTTAATATAATATTATTTATTACAAAATCGCACCATTTATATATTTTCACCAATTATATATTACAAAAATTGATCTGTTTGTTAAAACAGTATTTTATTCCACACTTTACCGTATCATACTTTGTCATACACCGCTAAAACAGCAATTAACAATTGGGTCCTATATATTTGAGTAAAAAGCGTTTGAACACTCTGCCACTTGTACTGCAAGTTTGTTCTTTTAACCAATTCATTGATGAAATATATTTACAAGCGAGGCTCCAAATTCATGTTCTTCTTTTTGTCCAATACCGGTTTTTAAAGAAATGTTTTGCTTATTGTTTTTAAGTATTTTTTCGCAATAAATGGATCGAGTCAAGGTTGGTAAGTAGCTATATTATGACTCTTGTTTTGGTCTATACGAAGCCACTTCAAACTTGGAATTTGAGGTAGCAAGAGATTGTGAGAATGTGTAACGTACTTCACAGTTTTACTTACTTTAATTTTAAGTTTACATCGATTAATTATTATTGATCTCCTATTATTACAAATTTATCGATTGAGAAGAGGAAGCTGTGAGATGAGTTACGAATCAGGTTCAATATTTTGGGCCAGCTCGACCCACTAAGCAATTCAAATGAATTGGGTCACTAATCACTCGGGCTTGGAGCTAAGATAAGAAGCCCATCAGAAAGAAAAGTATGTTATGATTCCTTAAAGGCCTTTTAACAGAGTTAGTTAGAAGTCTATGTACATATCTTTTTCGATCTTCTTCTTCGTGAGAACTGAGAGAGAAGCCATCGCCATTGTTGACAAGCTTTTGTAATCTGTAAAAGAAACAAAGTGATTAGTGAAGTTCCTGGTATCAAAACCAGAAGAGAGATGTACCTACAATTGTAGGGAACTGTATACTTGTGTGTCTCAACATCTTTCTCTCTTTCTCATATCATCTCTCTAATCGGAATCCAAAAGAATCTGAATTCAAAATTGTGTTCAATTTATCTGGATGCTAAAGATTGATTGTATTGACAAGTGGTATCAGAGCACCCAGGTTTGTGGTAATCGCGATCCAAAGGTGCAAGAAAATCCTAGCTGATGAAGGATTGAAGATTCAGAGAGAGGAATCGTACGTGTTAAGAAGCTCGTGATTCTCAGAAACTCTCGGCGTCTCTGAAATAGACTTTGTAAAACATCTCAGGTGGTTTCTACATCGAAAACCTGAAGCAGACACAAGAAAGATTATAAGAAACTTCAACTCAAGATTGATAAGGGAGTTGATTTCTTCTTATTGTAATTCTTTCAAACTTTTGTTATCTCACATCAAAAGGAACGATAAACCATTGTACGAGTTGATTAGATAAGTGTCATTACTATATCTCTCTTGTTATACTACAAATAACAAGTAGAGAATCATCTTGGTATTAGCTATGGAACCAACTCAAGGAAAGTTTGAGGTTGAGAAATTTGATGGAAAAGGAGATCTCGATTTGTAAAAATATAGAGTTTTGGGTCAGTTGAGATTATGGGGTTGCTATCAGTTGTGGAAGAAGATCATGACGAACAACAGATCTTTGAGAAAACCACAGTAACAAATAAAGATTCGGGAAAGGAGATCAAGGAAGATAAAAGATGAACCTACACCTTTTAAGCAATGGAAAGCTCTTGAAAGAGATTACCAGACGAAAACAAAAGCCAACAGATTATATTTGAAGACACAATTTACTCTGTATAGAATGGAAGAAGATAAGGCCATAGAGGAGAATCTGGATGACTTCTTAAAGTTGGTAGGATATCTAGCAAGCTTAAAGGTTATAATTCAGGATGAGGATCAAGCAACTTCTTTACTAAATAGTCTCCCTCCATCATATGATTCACTGGTTCATACACTACAATTTGGTAATGCTAAGGAAAATCTATCCATGAATAATGTCATAACATGTTCTTACGGAATGGAAGAAAGCTTGAGACAGAAGGGACTATTACACAAGTCAAAAACAACAGCAGAGAGTCTGATCTTCAAATCAAGAGGAAGATCTGAAAAACGATCAGACGAAGGTAATAGTAGAAATGGTATAAGTAAATCAAAAGGAAAGGGGAGATTGAAGAGCAGATTAAGGAACAACTCTAACTCAAAAGGATGTTGGACATGTGGATCTGAAAAACATTAGAAAAAAGACTATCTTGACAGAAAGAAAAATGGTGATAATAGCAAGGGACAAAACTCAGCAAACGTGACAGTGGTACTTCCAGACTCATCAGCATACACATCAAGCCTTATAGCTACGACCGATGAGTGGGTAATGGATTCAGGTTGCACTTTTCATATTACACCAAGAAAGGAGTTATTGTCAGATTTAAAGAAAATTGGAGGCAACAGAGTTCTGATGGGCAATAACACTTTTTGTATGGTTGAGCGAATTGGAAATATAACAGTAGAGAATGGAGGCGGTTTGGCTGTTGTGTTAAAAGGAGTGAGATATATGCCAGAAATGGGTAGAAATCTTGTTTCATATGGTTAGTTAGAACAGGCTGGGTGTACCTACAGTGGTAAAGACTACAAGGTAGAGTTCTACAAAGATGAAAGGAAGATTCTAACAGGAGTATATCATAATGGGTTGTATTATTTACAGGGAACAATCAGAAAGTCATATGTTAATGTTGCTAGTGATTTGATAGATGATACACAAAAATGGCACAGAAGATTAGCACACATGAACTAGAGATCTATGGAAACTCTATTCAAGAAAAGATATCTCAAGAAAAGAGATAAAGACAATAGGTTTCTGCAAAACCTGCACACTGAAAAATCACATAAACTCAGTTTCAAGAAGGCTCAGAAAACTACAAAATCAATACTAAATTATATACACTCGGATCTGTGGGGATCACCTAGTGTTACTCCAAGCGTAGCAGGGTCACAATACTTTGTTACATTTATTGATGAATACTCTAAGAAGACTTGAATTTACTTCCTAAAAACTAAGGATGAAACATATCAAAAGTTTGTAGAATGGAAAACACTGGTGGAGAATTAGACAGGAAAAAGGATTAAGTGTCTAAGAACCGATAACGGTTTGGAGTTCTGTAATGTAAGGTTTGATCAACTTTGCAAGGGATTAAGAGGCACCAAACATACCCTTACACCCCATTTAATTTCAGAGAGAATGAACAGAACCATTATGGCAAAGGTGAGATGTATGTTAGTAGATTCTGGTTTGGGTGGAGAATTCTGGGCTGAAGCAGCTTCAACAGTAGTTTATGTGATAAACAGATCACCCTTAGCTTCTGTGAATTTCAAAATTCTAGAAAGATATGGACATGAAAGAAACTCGATTACAGCCATATGAGTTGGATGTATGGCTTATGTTCACACTGTTAGGGATAAGATTAGTCTAAGGGCTACAAAAGGTGTATTTCTGGGTTATGGCCAATGAACAAAGGGCTATATGGTATGGTTATTCAATGATATGAAGATACCAATCAGCAAGGATGTTATATTTGATGAATCAACATTCTTAAAGGATCAAGTTCAAAGGAAAGATATTTGAAGGAAGCAGATGTGACAAAGTTTAAGACGAAGAAAAGGGTATCATTCTAGGAAATTCTAGAGGAAGTGTTGGGACAGAAATCACAGAGCAAGATAGTTTCAGTGTCAGGTGGAGAGAATCAGAGGTTTATTGGTTCAGAGGCAGTTGATTTAGATGTAATTCCAGTTTCAGATTCAGATACAGAGAATAAGAATGATACATAAACAAAGCTACAGTCAGGCAGAGATCATCAAAGTGCTTTAACTAAATCTAGTAGTGAATATGACTATCTACTAGCAAGGGACATACAAAAAAAGAATTATCAAACCTCCTTCTAGATTTGAAGATATAGATTTTACAGCCTATGCTCTAGCAGGCTCAGAAACTATCAACATAGAGGAACCTAATACGTTTCAGGAAGCTCAACAAAGCACAGATAGAGACCTTTGGAACGATGGTATGGATGAAGAAATACATCTTTAAGTAGGAATCATACTTGGGATCTAAAAGACAGACCTAAAAATCAGAAGGTTATTGGTTGTAAATGGATTTTTAAACTGAAACCAGGGATTTAGGGGTTGAAAGACCAAGGCATAAAGCAAGAATAGTGGCAAAAGGTTTTTCACAGACTAAAGGGTTTGATTACAATGTGGTTTTTGCACTAGTTGTTAAGCATACATCAATAAGGATTCTACTATCAGTTGTTGTTAACCTAGATATAGAGCTAGAGTAATTTGATGTCAAACAGCTTTTTTACATGGAGTTTTAAAAGAAACTATATACATGGAGCAGCTAGAAGGATATGTAAAAACGAGACAAGAGGACAAGGTTTGCTTATTAAGAAAGTCTCTATATGGTTTAAAGCAACCTCCTAGGAAATAAAATCATAAATTTGATTCATTCGTGATCAGTCAAGGGTTCTTTAAGAGCAACTATGATTTGTGTGTTTACGTAAAGGGAAATAAACCAGAAGAGACGACCTATCTATTGCTCTATGTGGATGATATGTTAGTTGCATCAGTCAATAAATCAGAGATTCAAAGGTTAAAGATACTTCTCAGCTCCAAATTTAAAAAGAAAGACCTAGGGGCAGCTAAGAAGATTATGGGCATGGATATCATCTGAGACAGAACAGAAGGTATACTAATTCTATCACAGAAAAACTATCTATAAAAGGTCCTAAAAACATTTAACATGGAGGATTGTAGATCTGTTCAAACACCATGGGAACACATTTTAAGTTAGAAAAACTATCAACAGAATAAGAACAGTTTCAAGCAAAGGAAATGGAAAATGTACCTTATTCCAGCACAGTTGTGAGTTTGATGTATGCTATGATCAGTACTCGCCCTGATATTGCTCATGCAGTCGGCTTAGTCAACCGATACATGTCAAAACCAAGTAAAATTCATTGGTTAGCTGTGCTATGGATTATGAAGTATATAAAGGATACATCAGGGATAAGTCTAAAGTTCACAAAACAATCAAATCTCAAAGTCAGAGGATTTTGTGACTCAGATTTTGCATCAGACTTAGACAAGAGGAGATTTACATCAGGTTTTGTTTTCATGTGGGTGAAAACACAGTTAGCTGGAGATCTAGGATACAAATGGTTGTGGGTTTATCTACCACTGAGGTTGAATACATAGCTTTATCAAATTCAAGCAAGGAAGTAGTGTGGTTAAAAATTTAATGTGAAGAAATGGGTTTTAAACAAGGACCAGTTGATTTGTATTGTTATTCACAAAGTGCAATTCACTTAGCTAAAAACCATATTTACAGTGAGAGAACAAAACATGTACAGATCAAATACAACTATGCTCGTGAGGTGATAGAGAACAATCTGGTGCAAGTTTTGCAGATACATGCCTCTGTTAATCCAGCGGATATGTTGACAAAGGTGCTTCCTGGAGAAAAGTTCAGAGACAATCTCAGGTCTCTGAACATGATTGAGCTCTAATCAAACTCAGGGACAACTTTGTCTCGGATTTTCTGAAAAGAAGAAGACAAAGCAATAAGATGTATCGTTAGACTCTCCAACGAAATCAGCTAGTTCTAAATCTTTCAAAACTTGAATCATTCAGGTATTAAAAAGGAGTAAGGAATTAACACTTATCTTGCAGGTTTGCAAAGAGGAAGTTTTGATATCGTTTTTTCTTCAAAGACGTTGAAGTTAAACGATGGTGAAGATTTGATTAGTCAGATTTGAAGGAACAGATTCATGTGTCTTCGGCGGTGAATCGGTGATATTGAAGCTCAGTTAGAGTCGAATCGATATTATTTGGTCATTGAAGTGATTGATTCGAAGCTCATGTGGAGCTGAACCTGCTATCTTCACACAGAGAAATGAAAGATTCGCAATTCAGGTGGAGACTGTGAGATGAGTTACGAATCAGGTTGGTTCAATATTTTGAGCCAGCTCGGCCCACTAAGCAATTCAAATGAATTGGGTCATTAATCACTTAGACTTAGAATTAAGAGAAGAAGCCTATAAGAAACAAAGTCTGTTATAATTCCTTAGAGGCCTTTTATCCGAGTTAGTTAGAAATCTCTATACATATTTTTTCGATCTTCTTCGTCACCATTGTTAAGAAGCTTTTGTAATCTTTAAAAGAGAATAAAGTGATTAGTGAATTTTTTGGTATCAAAAGCAGAAGAAAGATATACCTATAATTATAGAGGACTTTATATTGTGTCTTAACATCTTTCTCTTTTTCTCGTATCATTTCTCTAATCGGAATTCAAAAGAATCCGAATCCGAAATTGTGTATAATTTCTCTGAAAGCTAACGATTTATTGCATTGAGAGAAGCAAAAAGAGACAATAAGAGGAGAGGTGGTGGAAAGAAAACGTTTATGTATCAAATTCTTATAAAAGTAACTTCGTGTGTAGACACGAAGGCTCCAAACTATTGCATGTCGGACACGTGTCGTTCTCCTTACTTCTACTTAACACATATATGCATGCATCATTCTTACAAAGGGAGCAGAACATCTTGAATCATCGAAGTGGTTGGAGAAAAATGGAGAAAAACCAGACAATTTTTGGGTTTTTGCTTCTGTTGGTTCTCTTCCATGGAGTAATGATGAGATCAAATGGGTATGAAGGAGAAGAAGGTTGGGGAGAAAGAGGAGGAGATTGGGGTGCAGCTAAAGGAGAGTGGCCGGGAGGTAGCGGAGGCAGCGAAGGAGACGTGGGTGAAGGTGGAGGAGAGCAACCGGGAGGCGGCGGGGGAGGAGGAGGAGGAGGTGAAGGTGGAAGAGGATGGTTCATGATGAAAGAATGGAAACAAGTAATCAAATCAGAAGGTGGAGATATGAGAGTTGTTGTATCTCCAAGAGGAAGGATCATTGAGAAGCCGATGCACATTGGATTTCTAACAATGGAACCTAAAACCCTTTTTGTCCCTCAATATCTCGACTCTAGCCTCCTTATCTTCATTCGTCAAGGTCTCTCTTTCACACAGTCTTTCTTTCTTGTACTCTCTTCTTCTCTTTCTAATTTTTGTTTACTTGCAGGTGAAGCAACGCTTGGAGTGATATGCAAAGATGAATTTGGAGAGAGGCGACTGAAAGCAGGAGACATCTATTGGATTCCAGCTGGTTCTGTCTTTTATTTGCTCAACACAGGCCAAGGCCAACGCCTTCACGTCATTTGCAGCATTGATCCAGCGCAGAGCCTCGGTTTAGAAACCTTCCAAGTACTTAGTTTTAACATTTACAACTAACTAAAGTCGCCTTGCTTTAAGGAAAATTTTGGTTTGCCTAACTTGTTTGCTTCTGTGTAGCCTTTCTATATAGGTGGAGGACGGTCTTCTGTTCTTGCCGGCTTCGATCCCGACACTTTAACTTCGGCACTTAATGTAAGTACATTTCGACCTAAATGGCAATATTTTAAAGGTTTTGAGTGTTTAATCACTGAAAAATTATCACTACTTTGAGATAAGAATGCGGAGATTAGTGTTTGAAACTCTCATAATTATACGGGTCTTTTGGTAAAAGTTTTGTTTGTCAATGTCAACCTCAGAACGGTCTGATACTTACAGGTTACTCGAGCAGAGCTGCAACAGATGATGATGAGTCAATTCCGTGGCCCAATTGTGCACATCAGAGAATGGGCTCCGACAATGTGGACCGATTTCTTGGGGTTGAGACAAGAAGAGAAACATAAGCATCTAAAGAAACTCTTGGAGATGAAACAAGGATCCTCTCAAGACCAACAATACAGTTCAGGGTGGTCTTGGAGGACTATTTTAAGATCGATATTGGATCTAACAGAACAAAAGAATAAAGGGTCAGGATCTTCCAAATGTGAGGACTCATACAACATTTATGATCAGAAAAGCAGTTTCAAAAACGACTATGGATGGAGTATAGCTCTTGATTATGAGGATTATGAGCCTCTTAAACATTCAGGGATCGGTGTTTATCTCGTTAATCTCACTGCGGTATGATTCATATTTCTCTATTGATTAGGTCTAACATTTTCTGTCTTTGTGAAAACTAAAAGATTGGTAAAAGTATGTCATTAAGCAAGCTCTAGATAATGTGTTGGTTCAAAACAGATCATTTTATAGTTCTTTGATAGCTATTGACCAGCTTAGAATTATTGGTTTGATTAAGATAAACCCAAGAGTAAGCCATATTGAACCGATCAAATAACAAACTTTATATTTCAGGGATCAATGATGGCTCCACACATGAACCCAACAGCTACAGAATATGGCATTGTGTTGGCTGGTTCTGGAGAGATCCAAGTTGTGTTTCCAAACGGAACTTCTGCAATGAACACTAGAGTCTCGGTAGGAGATGTGTTCTGGATTCCTCGTTACTTTGCCTTCTGCCAGATAGCATCTAGAACCGCACCGTTTGAGTTTGTTGGATTCACTACGTCTGCTCAAAAGAATCGGCCTCAGTTCTTGGTCGGATCAAACTCACTACTCAAAACTCTGAATCTGACATCTTTGGCTATGGCCTTTGGAGTCGACGAAGAGACGATGAGGCTGTTCATTGAGGCCCAGAGAGAGGCAGTCATTCTGCCCACTGCATCTGCAGCTCCTCCGCATGTCCGTGAAACGTTACGCAATGGCTTCAATCGCATGCTTTGAGACATTTGCCGTCAGTTTTTTTTTTGTGTAGTTAACTTTTGAGTATGTCTGAATGTATGTTTTTCTTTTTTGAATATATGAAGAATAAAGTCGATAATCTCTAAACAAGTTTTATTACGATGGGCCCAAATGGGCGGTTTTATAATACAGAATAGATTTCTAAAACAAAATCATTTAGGCCCATGAAGCCCAAATTAGATACACTAATGATCTAACCCTTGAATCGCGCGGGGAAGATCTAAAATTAGAAATCTAAATCTTCTAAAAATTCGGGATTACATCAAATCGATACAACCAGCTAAAATTAAAGATATATGGAGAAAAATTGAAACACCTTAGAGCTTTTGAATAGAATTTGAATTTGTGTTCTTGTCTTGGATAAAAGTCTTGAAACACACTCGTTGAACCCATAAATTCGTTCATCAAAAACGAAATTGTGTCGAACTTTGAGAGAGATTTTCTGAAACAGAGAACTTAAAGTACTTTCTCTTTTCAAAGAGAATTATCAAACTCCTTGTTGGGAGGCATATATATCAAGTTAATGTATAAATAAAAATTTTGTAAAAACTAAAAGGTTTGATTTTAATTCTCCACTAAAGCCCATCAGATAGCTTTTGTCTTCAAAAATCATATCTAATGGACTTATTAGTAAGAAACTAAGCTGATATCTTAATATAACTGAAGCCCAATTAGAAGGTCCACCATAATATTTTGTGAAAACTCTAGTCCAAAGATTCTACCAAAGATTCGAGAACCTGCTGAAAAAGGATACAGCCGCAATTGTCGAAAACACGTCAGAGCTTAGCTACTCTACTGCATACTCGCCGGAGATGCCCAAGAACATCTCTATTTTAACCAATGTCGTCAACATCCAAACATTGGTGGTTTTGGACAATAACACCAGATCTGTTCAAATGGTCCGAGTGCTTCATAGGTGGAGTCAGAGCTCTGATAGGGTGGCCAGCGGGATGTGATTACACACCATGAAGTCCCAGAAACTCTTACGTGGTGGTGAAAATGGTGGAGGGTGAAGGAGCGCACGGAAAGACAAGGAGAAAGGAGAGACAAACACAAACGAAGAAGGATGAAGTGACCTCAGACCCGGTGGAGGATGCCGGTGGTGAAGAAAGTGAAGATATCTTCGTCCCCAAAAGAAAGAGCTTCGATTGTCATTTCCGACCAGCTTGTCCGATGAAGGAGAAGAGCACAACATCACCAAGAGAAAGAAGAAACAGAGAGAAGTACAACAAAGAAAGGGGTGGAAACAGAGGGAAATAATGCAGAGAAGAAGACAATAATGAAGAGAGAAACAGAGAGGAAGCAAGCAAAAAAAAAGTTCGGCGCTGGCGGCGGAGAAAGAATAAATTAAAGTCTTCTTAATCGAGAGCATTTTGTTTTGTAATCTTTTTGTAGCCACATTTTATATCTATATCCATTTCTTTTAATATAATATGGTTTGACTATACTGCCCCTTTTTTTTTTAAATGAAAAATTTAGGACCCACAAAATATAAGTTTTCATTTATTCTTACTTGATTAGGATCTACAAAATCTAATCTACCATACAAATTAATTCATTAGAATGGTAAGAGTAGGGTTAGTTTTACAAATTATATCTTATATATTAAAGTGAGAGACATTTTCATTTTGACCGTATTATAAACTTTAGGATAAAATTAACATATGATTCATAACAACTCTTAAAAGTAGGATCAAGGTAGTTTTATTACAAATTTTTACATAAAAAGTCAAATTTATTATAGATTTTTTTTAAAACACTAAAATTTAATTAAAAAACATTTTGGTTATAAATTTGGTTATTGATTTGATTTTGATTCGGGTTTGGGTTGAACTCTGATATTTTATCGGATTCGGTTCATCTAATTCGGTATTTTGGTTTAAGACATATTCGGATATTTTATTTCTCGAATATAGTTTGGTATGATATAGATCGAGTTCAGGTCCATGTATTTTATATAATAATTCAAAATTTTAAGAGATTTAACAAAAATACTATAAAATCTGGTTCTTGGTTGATTCCATAACGGGGTTTGGTTCAGCTTTTAAAATATATAGGCTTAGGACTTATGAAGTGTTTTGTCGAGTTTAGTTCATATTAGATTCTTTCCGTTTGGGTTGATTTTAGTTTTGAGCCCCTAGAACATTATTCTAAAAATAATATTCAAAATATTAGCACGGATCTAAGAACCAAATGAACACAGATTGAAAAAAACAATCAAATCTCACGCTATACCGGATTGAATCCTAATGAATGGTTAAAATAAAGTTAGTTTTACTAATTATACCTTGTAGAAATGGTAAGAATAAGGTTAATTTTACGAATTGTACTTTATATGAATAGTAAAAATAGGGTTAGTTTTACGAATTATACTATTTAATTTTTTATTGCAGAACATCAATAGTTTAATCGTCGAATAGTTGCACACAAATATGATTGTCGATGTGTATATGTACACGATTACACGAATATATATATATATATGATGAAGACGAAAACTCCAGGAATCATCATCGTTGTCACACGATTACACAGATACATATAATATTACTCGAATACATATGTATATACACACGATTACATGAATACTATATATAAAGAAATAAATTACAATAATATTATATATTAGTCGATGATGTTTCATGCTATGCACGGATTAAATAATATTTGTTTGTTTTATTTATTTATTTTATGGTTTAATTTGTAAATGTAAATTTATTAATTAATTATATATATATATTAAAAATAAATTTATAGTGATCACTAATATTATACACGAAATATACTTTTATATTTCTTTACTCAAGTTTTGATGCATTACAATTTCACATATAATTTTTTTTGACTCGTGTCATTTATGTTTTGACTCATGTTCATTTATGTTTTAGACTTGTTTATAACTTAATTATTAGACTCGTATTTATTTAGGGTTTTGAAACCGTATTCATTTGGTTTTAAGATCTATTTTTAATTTTGTTGTGTTATACATTATCGATAGAACACATATTTTTATATATTAATATCATAAGTAATTTATCAATTATATAATAATATATAGATATATACATATATATATATATGGTTTTAAACTTGTACTCATTTAAATTTGTAGATCTATGTATATTTTTGTTTTATAGTATCGATTTGACACATATTTTTATTTATTAATATTTTAATCAATTCAGCAAGTATATACTAATAGAAATTTATGTATAATCATCTTATTAATATGTATTTGTAGACTAACAAAACCGATATTTAATATAACTAATATAATTTTTAGTTTGTGAAAACTTGAAAGTTGATATCATCAGTTATTTAGTTTTTATAAATGTTGATAGCATTAGTTATTTTGTTTTGTTAATTTATAATTAATATATATATATATATATTTTTATATTCTATGTATAAGTAATATTTTTGTGAAAAATATTTATTTTCTCCATATTTATATTGAGATTATAGATTTTTCCGTTTTTATGTCTTATTTATATATAACAAATATACTTATTTTTTAAAAATTAATACTTATAATCAAAATATATATATACATATTCTAATTAATACATTTACTAAAATTTCAATTTTATATAAAATTTATAAGATATATAATATCTTTTATATATAATACTTACAATCGAAAATAATATTTTACTAAAAAATATTACTTATATATAAGATATCTTTAAGTCATCTTTCAAGTAATTCACGTTAATAAACCAATTTTAATCTGAACACAGAATCTGGTAGAGGATCTGTTGGCTTAAATGTGCTTGTGTACATGAAAGAGACCTTGAAGTTATGAGTAGAAGTACGGTAAGCTC